>LR751633.1:0-24865 GCA_902729485.2 Mus minutoides
GTCCCCGCCCTGCTCCCCTACCCACCCCCTCCCACGTAATGGCCCTGGCATTTCCCTGTTCTGGGGCATATAGAGTCTGTATGACCAAGGGGCCTCTCCTCCCAATGATGGCCAACTAGGCCATCTTCTTCCATATATGCAGCTAGAGACATAAGCGCAGGGGGAACTAGTTAGTTCATGTTATTCTTCCACCTAGAGGGTTGAAGACCCCTTCCGCTCCTTGGGTACTTTCTCTAGCTCCTACCATGGGAGTCCTGTGTTCCAACTAATAGCTGACTGTGAGCATCTCTAAAGATCTTGTGTTCTGAGGCATGTTGGGATAGCTGAGGGTATCAGCAAGCTGTTGTTTCTTATGCTACCTCTAGGGAAAAAGTCCAGTAGCACTTGACTCTATGCTGAAGACAGCAAAACCACATACTGGGTGTCTCAGAAGGCTAAACATTTGGAGTAGGATATGACTAACAAAGGGGTCTCTATAAAGTAAATTCTATTATCATATGGATATTAGGACACAGAAAACTTCAATATGTTAGAAGTATCTAGAGAAATATGGGATCCCTGGCCAGCACTGGCAGGAAGATAACAGCATGTAACCTTAGGTGCTTCCTTGTGAAAGATAAATCCTAGTACTGCCAGAGTCAAAGTGCTTTTCTGTGAGTGGTGAAAGTGATTGTGTCATCTTAGTCCCTCCACTATGTTGTGTATGAACTGAAAAGCAGGACACAACAACAGTGAAAATGAGAATATGGCAGCAGGTCTAGAGGACACAAATTGCAGAAGCAACAGACTCAGGTTTCTGCATTCTTGCTCCCTTATTTATTTATTTATTTATTTATTTATTTATTTATTTATTTATTTATTTACTTTGAGAGCTTTCCATCCGTTTATAGGTCTGTCATCACAAGGACACAAATTGCAGAAGCAACAGACTCAGGTTTCTGCATTCTTGCTTATCTATCTATCTATCTATCTATCTATCTATCTATCTATCTATCTATCTATCTAATTTATTTATTAACTTTGAGAGCTTTCCATCCATTTATAGGTCTGCCATCACAAGGAGTGCCATGCCAGATGTGTCCAGGTTCGCTTTAGGCAGAACTAGTTTACACCCGCTCTCTCATGTAATCATCAGCGATCACTGTGAAATGTATCCCACCTCAGAGGAATCAGGTGTGTGGCTCCTCTGCCTGTGAGCAGCTTATGCAGAGGGCAGTGTGTTCATGGATTTCTGTGTCATGTTTTGGTGTCCGCTGGAAGTTGTCAGGAACTGTAGTCATTTAAATGATGTGTCTGGTCGTCTGTTTTGTGTGGCAAGGGAGATGATCTGAGAATCAGGATTATTATTTATCCAGGAAATTCCAGATTTGTCTCCTGGTCAGGAATTTGAAAAGAATAAAATCAAAAGATTAGTGGTGAGGTGAGTCTAGAAGAAAAGTTGGTAGGTAAACCTGTCAGGGTGGAATATAGTTTGAAGACATCTTTTTCTCACATAAATGCCTAGCAGAGAAAAAACACGATGAAGAAACTCAATAGTTAATACAGCCGTCCTTCAAGTGATATTTAGCCTCTTTCCATGGGTATTTTGTTGTTTGTACCAAGTCAGTGTTGGAAATGATCACGTGGAAGTGATAAAGGATATTCAAGGACCCAACAACATATTTTTTTTTCTCACCAAAATTGATTTAGATATTACCACTATTAAGTACCCAGCATACTAATAGCAGAGGCCAACTTTGAACCCATGATCTGATGTTTACAGCACATGCGGTCTCCCAAGTGGTATGAATTACAAGGAAGAAGCCGAGGACTATGTGTCCAGTGTGGATGGAAGAGCAAAACCTCATCAGATAATGGGAACAATTCCGTCCTCTAGATGCTACTGCTGCTGTTGTGCTGACTTCTCTCTATCAAATGGGTCAGTTGGAAAAGATGCAATTTGCCAGTGCTTAGCTCGACCCCGACATTAAGCCTGGGGTGGAGCAGCGCCGTTACAGGAATCAAGAGCAGATACAGAGATTACATTTCATATCTAATGTTTCACAAATTTTAAGAGATGATGTCAAGAATAGACTTCAGATATAATTACAGGTCTTTTCACGTAAGTCTCAGCAAGTGTCTGCTAGTCCCCACAGAATCACGGAATCACTCTCCATCCCTTGTACCTTTACCAGTCTCTGAGAAGGAAAACTTAATTTTTATCTTATGCATCTTTCCCGCCCTAGGATATGAAGCTTGGGGCATATGAGCCTGAAGAGGAAGTGGCAGGAAATTGTCGCAATAAGCTCCCTAACATTCCTGAAGTGTTCTAGGTTGGGAACCATCTCAGGATCTTTTTTTCTTTGATCATATTCTGATCAGGGGATAGGGTGGAATTTAATTTTGTAGAGTTCAAAACCTGGGTTAGAAAACTTAGTAGAAGTGGAGAGAGAGGAACAGGAGGCTCATTTTCAATGCTGTCTAAAACTGGGGGGCTGGGGAGGGCTGACTGCTGTGATGTGTACACAGCTAGTCCCTGGTAGTAAGCATGTGTGGCTTTCTACATCCCATTTCCTGTGTTGCTGCTATACAAATGACTCTTGGGTTTCTTCCTCTTGGAGGCCTCATTCTGCAAACCTTTATGTTACTAAGGAAACCTGTCTGGTCCTTCATTGCTCCTCTAATGTCACTTAGATTGGACAAGAACCTTTACTCTCTCTAATATAAAAACTAACATTTATTTTGTGTGCATGTGTGTACATGTGCCCTGGCACCCATGTGGCAGTCAGAGGTTGCTTTTGGGAGTCAGTTCTCTTTTTCCACTATGTGAGTCCCTGGGGATCAAACTCATGTCATCAGGCCTGGTGATATGTGTCTTTGCTTGTTGAGCCATCNTTGGACAAGAACCTTTACTCTCTCTAATATAAAAACTAACATTTATTTTGTGTGCATGTGTGTACATGTGCCCTGGCACCCATGTGGCAGTCAGAGGTTGCTTTTGGGAGTCAGTTCTCTTTTTCCACTATGTGAGTCCCTGGGGATCAAACTCATGTCATCAGGCCTGGTGATATGTGTCTTTGCTTGTTGAGCCATCTGGCTGGCCTCAGAAGCATCGTCTCCATGGTACCAGGGCCTGGTCTTTTCATAGAACTTTGGTAATGTAGGCTTGAGTACACTTTTATTTTTTGCAGTAGTGTGAGATAATGTATGTACAGTAACTGAGCTTGCTTTAGACCATCTTTTTTTGTTACTACTGTGATACCTATCAGTTGTGTCCATTCTAATTTTCAAAGGATGAGACCATAAACCTGATACCTTGCACAGTGCTTAGGACTTATGTAAATCTTCAGAGAACTTTGGATAAAATAAATAAGTTAATGAGTGGCAAACAAGGGATGAGTATGCTTTTCTTTACTATTTAAATACATATAAATAATAAGCATACAATTCCTGACATTTTCAGTGAGAAAAATTCTTTATTTAAAACAGGCCAATTGCCTTTTCTTTTCCTAGATTAAATAAAATATTCTATAAATAAGAATTTTAAATCCAATATATGAAACCAGTAATAGCAGTCAGGGTTCTCCACCAATCACCATTTAATAAGGTTTAAATGAAATACTTTGGAATTCTGAAACTAAGTGCTTTTGTGTAGAGAAAGAAGCAGTGTCACATTTCCTGGGCATAATAATGTCATGTAGTAAGAGAAATTTTATAACGCCTAAGACAGCTACATGCTAGGCCACCAAGTGCTGACACTTAGACTTGCTCTGATATCATTGATAGTATTTCTAAGTCACGGAGACAGTTGATACCTTTTATTTCGATAAGAATGGAAGCAAGAAGGGACCTACACTATTTCTAGCCACTTGTATTTATTAGTATATGCTTAGTGCTCTTAACACCTTCGCTGCAGAAGGGTAGTAAGTGTTTTAGCAACAAGGTACTATGGGGACAAAGCTGGAAAGCTTGTGCATACACAAAGTAGCTGCTATGTCAAGGTTATCAGGGCTCTTGGAAACGCCATGCGTTGTGCACCTGGGGCTGGTGCACTTTGTTTCCAGGCATCAGTGGCTGCTGGGTGTCTGGGGACATGGTGATATCCATGGTTGCTTCTCCATCACCCAGGGGTGTGGTAACATCAGCACCATAGGTTTCATAAACTTCTGCTAATTCAGGGGTGATCAGTGGGTCTGCAGCTGCAGGGGTGACTCCAAGGAGTCTTTGCCCTGCAGGACCCCTTGCCATACTGGGGATGTGGTCATTGGGGAAAGCAAGAAGTCCTGCATGGGCCCCAGGTGCCATTTGTGAAAGGAGAGCGGGGTTTTCCCGTTTGCCTGGGTTGGCCTCTTGCAGTGGGGAGCCTTCTGGACCTTCTCCTTTTTCAGGGCCTTTAGTAACAGACACTGGGGAATCTACTTCCACTGTAAAGTCTCCTCCCTTGGGTGAATTCTGATTCAGTCTCCTAAGGGTTTGCCTGAAGCCTCCATATCTTGGGAACAGAGTTCCATAGGCCATGGGACTTCCTCTTTCTCCCTGGAAAACAAACATCCATCAGTGACACAATTACTGTGTGTTATTCATTCCATACAATTGTACACGATTATATTCACTGAGAAGCTATAAATACTAACACAACAGAGAATTGGCTTTGCTTTGTTGAAACACACTTCTTATAGAACAGGCTTTGAAGTATAGGGGAGAGGATTCTCCACTTATCTGGGTAGGGGAAGGCCTCTTCCAGGAAAGGCAGGTCTTTACTACTACTCTGCCATAGTTAAGAAAACAGTAAGCAGTTGAAAAGGGCTCTACCATCATGAACAAAACACAAGCTTCATTATGCCTTGGTTGAGGAGGAATGTCTGCGGACATGATTTCAGTATCCCTCAAATATAGCTCTATGTATGAGTTTTAACTCCATCTTTCCACCTATCTTTTCTGTCTCCCTTTCTGTCTCCTCCTCTTTTTCATTTTCCCTCCCCACTTCTCTTCTTCCTAATCCTTTCCTTTCCTTTCCTTTCCTTTCCTTTCCTTTCCTTTCCTTTCCTTTCCTTTCCTTTCCTTTCCTTTCCTTTCCTTTCCTTTCCTTTCCTTTCCTCTTTCCTCTCCTTTTTCCTTTCCCTTTTCCTTTCCTTTTCCCTTTTTCCTTAATGTGTTTCTTTTGCTGCCATGGCAATGGGAGGCATAATCTAGGACTATTTTTATTTGAGCAGAGCTGTGTGATTTTTCTCAGTGTTTTGACTTATTTTAAATCTCACTTTTAATTTTTCCATTACATTTATTGTGCTTTTTATTAAAAAAATCACAAAATCTTTTGAGAAAGAGACAAAACATACTTAGATTAACTAATAAGAAGGTAATGAACATTTATCTTGGATATTTAATTTCAGCAACTTGAGTTGGTATTATACATATAAAATACTCTTTCCTTTTACTTTTCTTGGCTTTTCCCTAGGCTTCAGCCTTGATGCCATCCCTAGAAATGACTCCGTGAAGTCCTGAACTGGGTTATCCTACTTTTCTTCCTCTTTCCTTCGAATAACATGGTTGCTACCCTTATCCTATGAATGGGACATTATTCACAGGGAACCTAATTTCCAACTTAGTAGATTGTTAAGCCCCACAGCATGTTGTGTGTGTCTGGCACACAGAAACCACTAACAAGTGTGAGATGTTATTCTTCTTTTAGTGGTAGCATGTATGTACATGTATTAATTCAGTAGGGTATGCCATTGGCAATGAGTTATTGATTTGATATAGTTTAGCTACATTTTGCACCCTAGCAGATGTAACCAGTAGCCATTTCTGGGAGAAAAGGTCAAGTTGTGTGAGCTTATTGATCTCAGAAAGTTTTAATATGCATGGACAAAAAACAAAACAGTAGGCTCTCATTGACTTAAAATAATATACTCTTATTGCTAAATGCCTTGTAATAATTAAAATTTAAAGTCAAAGTTTCCCTTTTTGTTCCTTTAATTTTAAAGTCTGAATTACTTTGGATTTACTTTTGATCTTTTTTTTTTTGTGTGTGTGGGAGCTAAATAGTCCTAAAAGGAATGAGATATCTGTATGAAGCACACATCTTTTTCACTTTGAAGGATTTGTGGTTCACTCTACTGACTCCTCTTGGAGGGGTGACTCTTCTGTTCACATATGAGGACTGGAACAAAAATCCTGGGCTCAAAAATAGCCACCACTCAGGAATAAATGATTAGAAAATGTGATGAAAAAGCAATTATTTTTTGAGTCAGGGTCTCATGAAGTCAAGGCTGGTCTTGAACTCTTCTTGATCTTCCTGCCTCCACATCCTGAGGGATGGGATTCTGTGCATCATCACCATTCTCAGCTCTGACATGTTTTAAAATCTTTTGATACTGCTTCAGAATTGAGCTATCAGTTTTAGAGTAGAGGAATTGAAGTCTAATAATCCTTTAGGTCCTTTTACAGTCATTGCCTCCGGTAGACAGCAGTCTGCAACTGTGCTCCCTGGCCACTGTTTTAAGAAGCGTTAGAAGGTAGTACTCACAGGCATTTCTTCTGAACTCATGAAGCCAATTCTGGCAGGAGCATTCTGTTCAAAAGAAACAGTGTGTCACTGTATGAACTCAAGCCATCTGTGACTTTTTTTTTTTTTATCTCCTCAAGACAATATCAAAAGCCACTCAGTATCCCCTTAGGACTAAATAGTACTGTGTCCAGAGCAGAGTACAGAGTTCACTATTATTGAGTAAATAGAGACAATTTAACAGATTTAAAATTAACCTTTTCTTTAATGCCAATGTGTTTGTGTCTGTTTAGAATTATGCAAATAAAAAATGTGCCACTTTACTAGGTAAATCATGACTGTAGGTATTTAGGGAATATATATTTGGAATATCTTGTGTTAGGTATGTATTCTATAGTTTTTAGCCCTCAAGATGATATTGATTTTTAACTGCTGCTTTTGACAGAATGTGGACTTACCAATTGGTTTGCTCCATAAGACATGTAAAACATTCCTGGGTAAAACTGAGCAGAACAAAATAGTTATAAAAAAGTGAATCTCCCCAAGACCAACCTTTTAAGTAGTTTCAAACACAGATGTGGAAGTAGAAAGCAGACACTTACAGCGGAAGCTTTGTTGTGTGCCATTGGTCCCCGAGATATGGAACGGGCGATCTGGAACACCTTTAAGAGATGGAGAGCAGAAGAGGCAGTCAGCACAGGCAAACCTCTGCTGAGGGACTTTTAAGAGCTCCAGGAACACATCTTTTGATTAATTATTGTGAAAAATTAGTTCTTAATATTTAGAAAAAGAAACTCAGAAATACTCTATACCTATAGGTAAATAAGAAAAGAAGAAAATTCATTCAAACTCTTTGAAATATAGACTTTTTTTTCCTCCAGGAAAGAACCTTATTGAAGTCTGTACTTACAGTTGGAAATTGTGGATCAGCAAAATCCATTATTGGTACCTGTGCCATGAGGAAATATTAAAACTGTCACTCAAAACAGATAAACTGAGCATACCTCTAGTTTGTAATTACAATAGAGCAGTTTAAGATGTCTCTCTGTCTTATTCTCTAAGTCTTGGGATAACCTATGCTTTTAAGTTTTTTTTTTTTTTTTTTTGACAGGGTTTCTCTGTGTAGCCCTGGCTGTCCTGGAACTCACTCTGTAGACCAGGCTGGCCTCGAACTCAGAAATCTGCCTGCCTCTGCCTCCGTGTGCCCCCACGCCTGGCTAAAGTTGTCTTATATTGACATGGCTCAAGTGAACTGACATGGAGGTGAGATATGTTTATCTTGGGTTTGTTCTACATTATAGAGTAAATGGTAATGAGGTTTGGAATCAGCACATACTTGAGTGGTTTCAATTTTGGCTCAGCCATTAGTGTAATCCTTAGAAAATTTTGTAGCCTCTTAAAGCTTAGGTTTATTTATTTATTTATTTATTTTAAGTCAGGGTTTCTCTGTGTAGTCTTGGATATCCTAGAATTCAATCTATGGATCAGGCTCACTTTGACCTCAAAGATCCTCTTGTCTTTGCCTGTGGTCAAGTCCTGGGATTAAAGGCATGTCCCAACCCTGGCATCTTCTTGGGTTTAAAGGGGTTCATAATGTTTTCTTTATAGAGTGTAGTCAGGATGGTATGAGGGAATATTAAATGCCTGCCACATAGTATTGAGAGTTACATAGCACCTTTCTTTTTCTGTCCATTGTTCTTTTCCTTACAATATTACAAGGTAATTTTGCATAGCTGTATTTTATCTGCAGAGGACACAATCACTGTACTATACTACTTCCAACACGAAAACCCCCAGGTAGTGAGCCTGGACTTCTCTGAGGTGTCCTATTCCCAAGGAATGGTCTCATTAAGCCAAGGTTAGAGATGCAGATCTTTTGCAACCTGACATCTCTGATGGCAAAAGACTGAAATAGATATTTATGTCTCATGAAAGAATATTAATAAAGTGTTCATCTTTTAGCATGTTAGGCCTGAGAGATGTGATTACTTAAGTATGCCCTACCAGTTGGTTTTTGTTTCATTGTGTTAGTGGGTGAGATCCTGATCTGATTTTAAAGAAGTAACTTAGGTGGGCTACAAAGAATTACCTCAGGTGTTGGTGGGTTCTCTGATGGTGCCACTTGCGGCTCATCTGGTGCTATCAGCTCTCCTTCCTGCAAGGGCAGCTGTCCAGGGTGCATTGGAGGCTGAGGCCCCGGCTTCTGGGGTGTGACCTGGACACCGGTTGCAGCGGTGGGCTGGAGGAAGGGTTTCAGTCCTGGCTGGTGAGGCTGCAAGGGTGGCTGTGATGGGAGAGGTGGGGGATGCACAGGCAAAGAATATTCATACTGTAGAGAAATTTGAAAAGAATGTCAGAAAGAGATGGCTCATTGAACCACAGGGCCTAGAATTTCTACAGCAAAGGACTTGGAGGCTTGCTGTTTGGAAGGGAGCAGTCTTAAGGCAGAGTTTACACAGGAGGCAGAGGGGATACTTCAGAGAAAGTATTTGAGAAAGTTTTAAGCATACTTACCTCTCTACCTTTGTTGGGACCATTGTTTCATGGGGTGTGGAAATCTCCACACCTGCACTCTTTGGTGGAGTCACTCATTCCCTCTGGGTAATTACCACTACCTGTATCTATCTTATCTCACCATTTTCTTACTGGCTTATAGGAATTTGTCAATGGGAGAGGAAGTGTTTGGTCTTGCTTGGACTAGATGTCCCAGGGTTGGGTGGTATCCAAGGGGGGTTTCCCCTTTTCTGAGAAGGGGAGGGGGTAGTTGTGGGAGAGATTTGTAAGGGTGGGACAGGGAACAGAGTAGGGAGGGGCATATCAATTGGGATGTAATGTGGATAGAAAAATAAATTATGAGCAAAAAAATTTTAAAAAAACATCATCCTAAGTCAACTGACAGACTTTATTCCTTGGTATTTCACAGATTTCTATTGATTCTAATAAACACCTGATATATGAAGGGCACTTACAGTATTTTGTGATTTAATAAAAGGATAGTTAAAATACTTAAATGTCTCATCATAAATCTATTTTGGAATCAACCAGGTGAAGGAATAATAACACGATTCATATGGTCGTTGTGGCCTTGTAGATAATGCTGTTATGCAAGTCCATGTAGAATTAAGAGTAACTGTTAAACTATTGTGGGTTTTATTTTTTACCAATTACTTGTGATTGGCTGCATACTATCTGTATGTTAACTGCATATTCCTGGAACAGGTATGGAACTTGGCTCTGCCTTTCATCTTCAGCCACTGCTCATGTGTCAGCTCCTATGGCATCCATTACTTCTACCTCACTATTAACACCTTGAGATATGTCCCATCAGATTGGAAATTCCACAAGCCTTTGAGCCATTCTAACATGTCCTTATTTTGCCCCCCCCTAGTTTAGATAATATGCTTATTAGGAATCTAATTAATAATAGTTGACATATTAATATATTGGTTCCTGTTTGGCTCATTGTGTTTTCAATCAGGATGATTATTGTCATTTGAAATTAGTCTTTAGGTAATTATTTAGGAAATTTTGATTAAATTGAAAGTTATCCAGAGTATAGTCTGTTTTTATTTTTGAGGTTGTTCATTGTTATTCCTGATATCAGATGTAGGTCTCTTCTTTCAGAGGCTATTTGAAATAAATTGCAAATTTAAAATAAAAATATTCCCTAAGTAGCAGGAGTTATAGGACTTGATTTATTTGGTATTAGGGGAATATTTGGTCAATTACTAATTTGTGTTTGTTGCTATTTTAAGAACAAAAGTAGGAAAATGTCTTAAGCTTGAGTTTGAACACATGGATGCAATTAGCTTACCTGCTGGGTTTCATGTTCCCTTGGTCCTATCCATGGGAAAGAGCTGTGCGGTGGGAGGAGTCCGTTCAACCATAAACTATTAAGTGCTTTTCCAAAGCCAAGTCTAGAATACTGACAGAGACAAAGAAAGCATACATACATTTCAGGATTGTGAGATAGCAGCCAAAAGCAAAAGTAATGCTGGTTTGTGTGTAACGGGTAAGCCAGTTCTCTCTTCCAACAAAATTAAATTATGTTCCTGGCGTGTCACAATATACCATAAACTTGTTGGTGATTTATCACTCTGGGAATTTGTGTTTGGGACCACTTAACAAAATTATTAGTGTAATAAGTAATTTTATTTTACTTAAGGAAACTCAATGTATATATTTTTATGGCTTATTTTGTTGGTGTTCTGAGGCAGGCTTATACTTCAGCTTGGCCTTGAATTTGCATTCTTTGTGTGTCAGCTCTTGAGCACTCGATATATTATTTCTACTTCATCTGCCAGCACATATTAATATTACTAAAATGTGTCTTTTGAGACTGACTGTGTAGCCCAGGCTGACTGTGAACTCATACCATGTTTCCTGCCTTAGTCTCCCAAAGACTGGGGTTACTGGAGTGGGGCTCATGCTTGACCATCACACTTTATTTTGTTTAAGGCTTTCTTAATCACTCATTTCTTCTCTCAGTGTTTAGGTATTTACCTATTAAAAAGTAAATTCTAGAAACTATAGTACTGTTGGCTGTCATAACCACAAACTATGAACGCTGTAATAAATATTTAAAAAGTGTTTATGAAGATCTCATTCATCTCCTATAGTTACCTGAGAAAGTGCGTTGAGTCCCTGCAAGCTTCCCAACTGTCTCATTGTCTATAAGAAAAAGTGGGTTAATGCTACAACATATGTTAGATGTCCTTTTGACACAACTGAGTTCTCATGACATTTAATATCCATATAAGTCTCAGGGTAAGGCAACTTGAATAGAGCTAAAGTAGACACAAATTGTTACGGAAAGAAAGAAATGTAAAATGTAGCTTTGTCATTGACATGGTCAGTCTGAAAACAGTACACTTGCTTTTGTCATTGATTAAATGGGAAAATACTAGTTAATCTGGTGTCACATTGAGACATAGGAAAACAGTTCATTCAAATACAATACACGAACAGTTGAGAGAATATTGCTTTATCAGCCTGTTCTTTTTCCTTCGCTTAAATGTCTTTTTTCTTCCTTCTTCCCTCCCTTTCTGTCTTCCTTCCTTCCTTCCTTCCTTCCTTCCTTCCTTCCTTCCTTCCTTCCTTCCTTCCCTCCCTCCTTCCTTCCTTTCCTCCTTTCTTCTGAGATGGATCTCCCTGGACAGTCCATGTTGGTCTTCAAATCACAATTCTTCTCCTCTCTTCAGTCTACCTGGATGTTGGGATTATAGGTGAACACCTGGCATAGATTTACTTTTTAAATGGGAAAAGAATGTTGCTTGTAAAGAATTCGAGTTAAAAGCCGAGAGAAAAACCCCCTAAATAAAATTAGCTTCTATGTGAAATAACTATCTGGCCCACACATGTACTGATTGCACTCAGATGAAATCTTGCCTGACCTTGTGAAAAACTGTGAAATTTATTTGTGTTTCCATTAGCTTCCTCATTATAAAATCTTCCTATTTCACTGTGGTTCTCAAAACAAAAAATGCATTATTTATAGGATCTGCAGTAAAAAAAAAAAAAGCAGCCTGTACAGGATCAATTATAAAGTCACATTACTGATACAGATAGCACTTTGTTTTAGACAGCTAAAGTGTGTCCAAGTGTGTTTATGCCATGAGACTTTATCATCTAAGACATAAGCACCAGAACTAAATGTAAGCTGTTTCCAAGCACAGAATAACGGGTTTCAACACAGACAATAGTTCATTAATGCATATATATTATTAATTGTTATAGCTGCTTTGATTCACATATGAATGTCCTAAAACTTAAAATATCTCTGAGTTTAAAATGAAGTAGAATCATGAGATAAAGTTGTAGTGAATGTCATTAACAATTTTAGAATTCCTCTGAATGATAGTCAAAGATTTCTGGAATAGGAAGACTGAGAAAAAAAGCATCATACTTATCTACAATCAGGGACATGCTAGTATAGAAATCACACACACACACACACACACACACACACACACACACACACACACACACACACACACACACAGCCTCTGATGATACATACCTCAAGGCTCAAACTAGCCATGCCAGGAGGTGCCATTCCTTGAGCCCCAGGTTGTTGAGGAAATGCCTAAAGAGAAATATGAATGATCTTGAGTTCTTTATTGAGAAACTTCTCTAAATGTATGTTTGGAGTAGGAGGTCACTGCAGAATGAAATGTCAAGTGGAGAGGCTGCCATATTGGTTTATTACTCAGATGACTTGGATTTTCAGAGAGAATGAAGAATTAAAGTTATCTGGAGGAATTATTATACTTAGTAATTTTTCTCTTACATCAGCTTTTTTGTGTATGTTTATCTTAGCTTTATGTTGCTTTAAAAGGAAACTGATTCACAATGAGCATTAAAGGAAGGGAAGAAAACACAAGATTTTTATAGTCATAAATATGATCACATGTAAAAGCAAAGGAGTTGAATTTCCTTGTGCTTTTTATAAATGGGTGTGCTTTGGTTATGGGATATGGTGTGAGGTTATTCATTGAGAAAAATCATATACAGAACCTATCTTGCTTTCCATTCAAAAGGTTTTAATAAGTCTAATGTGCTATTATTTAATTATTATTTTAAGTTTAAGCTTGTGGATCTCTGTTTAATTTTTTAGATCATGGGCTGGATGTATGGCACACCATTAAGAGCCCCTGTTGTTCTTCCAGAGGTCCTGGGTTTGGTTCCTGGTATCCATGTCAGGTGGCTTATAACCATCTGTAATGACAGCTCCCAGGGGATTTGATGCCTCTGACATCTTTGGGGACCTACACTTATGTGCACACACCCATATGCACACACATGTGCATAAATAAAAATAATAAAATTATATATTTAAATTGTTCAAATCATACAGTGGTTATATTTCCTTAAATAAAAAGTATTCTTGTACTAAGAAGGATGCTGTTGTGAAGCATAAACATATTTTACAAATACCTTTTCAAAATTATAAAATACTTTTCTTTCTAAACATCTTTAGTTTTTCATATGTTAATAAGCACAAATACCAGTGTGTGAGGGTGGGTGGAGACTAGAAGAATAGAATTAGAGAAATTAGATTTTTAAATTTAAATTAAAAAATTACTCATTTATTTTAAATAAGGTTTTGGTAATTAGCTCAGGCTGGGTATGAACTTGTTATGTAGCCAAAACTGGCTTCTAATTCACAATTTCCAGCTTCCAATGTGCTGGATCAATTATAAACTACTCTATTATACCTACTAGAAAATTGGATTTTGAGAATTTCTGATTTCATGGATATGCTCATTTATGTTGTGTTAGTATTGTAATTTTTCTTTCATTTATACTAAAAGTACCTGTCTGTCTGCCTATCCATCCATCCCTCAGGTATGGAACAGTGGGACCATTATCCTTCAGGAGTAAGAGGTTAAGGTATTCCACCCTGTACTTTTTTTTTAACCCTTAATTTTTTTTAATGCAAGTACAACTCTACTTTCTTAATTACAGTGTAAATTTTTCTAAACAATTTATTGTGGGTATGTGTTAAAGGAAATGCACTAAAAATGTGCAGCAAACACTTCTGGTAGAGAAAAAGATGAGTAGACAAGGAGACTGATTGTGTCAGTATGTGTAACAGGAGGATGTTCAGATTTTTGGGGTTTTAGGGGATCACAGCCTCCCTAACCTTTGTTGGTAAGTGCCCCAATTCCACATTTTGGAGAACTCTAACTACAGGGCAAGATAGTCTTATTTCTATCTGCTCTGAGTCACCAGATAAAGAGGAACATTTTTTTTTACATGGCTGAGAATAGACAAGAGGATACATTCCCTATGGAAAATTAAAAGCAGAGACACCAGATCTGACAGGCAGTCACTTAGGAAACACGTGATTTCCCCATTTCTCAGGGTGGCTCTAAATTACTAACATGTGGATCACTGTATATTCAAAGAGTGCCAATGTTTTAGATTGATGATTGATAGCTGAAGTGGACCCCAGTCTCAGTTATCATCCAAAGGCAAGTTAGGGAGCCAGCCTCCATTTTTCTTTCATTTAAAAATTCTTGTTGGGTTGTAGAACAGCTAAATGTGCCAGCTAATTACTAGCTTTAACTGGAACTACAGTTTATAACCATGTGATAATGTTGCTAATATAAAGAGACATATACTTCCCCTCCCAAGAGATATATATTTTTTTCATTTTGATTTCATAGTGCTAGCAAGGACTTGATAATAAAACATGATGAGAACTAGGATGCTGTAGTCTTCTGCCTGTTAAAAGAGTGACATAGACATAAAATTTGCCTTTGAAATATTCCAAAATTGTTGTTCGGAGTAGAAAAATTATATTTACTTATCCCCTTTCTATGGTAAGGCTGCCATGTGACCACTGAGTCACTGGGAGCTGCAAACTGAGTGGGTGCATGCCTGAAGTGTCAGGAGAAAGTGTCCCTGGGATTGTTGCAGTCAGATGCAGGAGCCCGAGAGATCCCCGGAGAGGGGTGGACTTACCGGCACGGCGAGGCTCATTTTCACTAGGGACAGGAACAGGATCAGGCCCTTCATTTTGAAAAGTGGAATCTAAAACACAGTTGGGTTGGAAAATTACCTCAGGCAAAATTGCATTCATAATGGTCAAAGTATATTTTTAGGAGTGTGTGTCTGTTCTTCCAAAGACAATCAGGTTAAAAAACTCAAAAAATGCAAAAGTGCTAAAATGCAAAAGCAAAATGCTGCTAAACCAGTGGTTCCCAGGATGGAGTGATGAGCAGCTGAACTATGTATCTGAGTACTTATTTTTAGGAAGTTGCAATTTGAATGAATGTTTAAGAACAACCTCCAGGAATATTCCTT
This sequence comes from Mus minutoides, assembly GCA_902729485.2. Classification (NCBI taxonomy): domain Eukaryota; kingdom Metazoa; phylum Chordata; class Mammalia; order Rodentia; family Muridae; genus Mus; species Mus minutoides. The sequence continues at coordinate 15,296 of LR751633.1, forward strand.
AAATGCTCTGCTTCGCTTCATAAAATGCATCCTTCAGCCACCATTTACAGACTTGTATTCTTGGTTTAAATTCAGAACTTGAAATCCAACCTATGATTGGGTCATAATGCAGACCCATGTTAAGACTCAGCCTTAAAGTTAAAGTTGAGTATATTTGTCTGCTTGGATAGTCATTTTCCTTCCTAAAAATGAATAATCTTGAGATGCATTTCGTCAGTTCGCTCTCGAACAGAAGCAGATCTGATCAGCAGGTGTGCTTATCATCTTCACTTTTATAAATTAGCACCATCACTAATAGTCACAGACATAGTTCTAAAGAGTTATACAAATAAGTTTATTTTCTTAGGTTAATGGTAATATATTTTCTGGAATATTCTAATGGTTGAAATAAGCTGTTATTCAGCATCTTGTGATAAATGAAGATCAATCTTCTTTGTAAAGGTTATCTGGAGACAGGAAAAGAGAGTTCACAGCAAACACATAGAAACGATAAAATCACATTTTACCTTAGCTGCTGACATTCACTGTGCTCCCAGGCCTGATGATGCCAATCAAAACAGTTCTAAGAAAAGAAGATTAATTTTTTTTCTGGACTGTTCCTGGGGCTCTCTCTGTATCTCTCATTCTGGAAAGATCAGAAACCTTTATTTAAAGCGCCAATCCACCAATCAAAGTGAGGCAAATGCAGGAAAAAAATTGTGCTCCTGCAATTAGTCCACACCCTTGTATTGCATGTGAGGACATTGGGCCTGCAGGCTCTCATTATTGTAAATTGTAACCCAGCCCCTGTATTTATTCCGAGAGCTGATTGCAGGGAACACATAAGGGGATAATGGACATGGGCTTTGAAGACAATCATTTTGGTGAGCTTCGGGAAATATATGTAAAAGGTAGAAAACAAGCCATTATCTGTTTTGTGAAAATGTTTATCTGCAAATAAAGCTAGTGACCCAATGCCAGCACTTCCAAGATTCTGACCCTCGTGTTTACTGTAGTAAAAGAAATCTTTCACCACCACCCCACCCCACCCCGCCAACACACATATACCCCCGAGGGAAACACCAAATTATCTCTAGGGTTTAATATGGAATATGAAAATGTAGACCACATGCTGAAGATTTTGTACCTTTTTTTTCTTTTCTGAGTTTCCTAGGTATTTTCATCTAAGAATAGTTGTCTAGAGATAACCAAATTTAAAAAATAAAAAGAAATTTAAGTTGGATCCTCTGCAAGAATGATGGAAAAATTCTTGGTGCATGTTCTTTGTGGGGAGAGAAAATAATTTAGAATATTCTACTGGAACCAAACAAATCTAAGGTCACAACTCTACTTGTACTCTTTAGACACTCAATTACCAGGTATTAGTATCAAGCCAGATTAATAAGGTCTCTCTGGGTCACTTAAAAAGTATGCTTCAACATGGCTGGGCTTTGCTCCATGAGCAGATAAGAACGTTATGGATATAGACAGAGTACCTCTGCCCTCTATGTCTATCCTAGGGTATGATTTTGTACATGGATATCCATTTACGACCAGTTTCTGAAGAAGGGATGACTCAGTAGACTCTTCTGGAAAGTAGCGATTGCACCAATTATAGGGAACATTGAGGAAGCTGGTATTTTGGGAGAAAGACATCTTCATACCCAACTGCAGACCTAATAGCTTCAAATAATGTTATTTAAGAAGCTTAATCCTGCTCCCCGAAGACATAGGCTGTCAAGTGAAAACTCCAGTGCTCCACATGGGATACCTCCTTACAAGAGACTCAAGAGAGCTGCAGGTATCTTAGCCTATTGCCATTATTTCTAGTTATCCGTCATAGATACTATGATCGAATTGCTGAAGACATCACCACATACTTTGGTTGTAGGACATAGAGAGATTAATTTCAAGCTAACCAGGAATCTTCTCTGTTGTCAAACTTTTGCTAAAAGTGTTAAAAGTGGTATTCAGACCTCTGAATAAAAGACAAAAACCAAAACCAACCAAACACCATCACCGCCACTACCACCACCACCACCACCACCACCACCACCACCACCACCACCAAATGACTGATGATCTTACCCAGCACTGGACCCCAACAAGTTGCAATACTGACTTGCCAGGCAAGATGCACTCACCGGTCCAATAGTGGCATGACTGTACTGGGACAACCAACTGGATTGTGATTGCATTTGATGCCTTGTCAATCAAAGACAGGTCATATGTAGGTCTGTAAACCTAGTCACTTCATAGCACCATGTCTTGTGGTCCTCCTTCCTAGAGCTCCCTCTCCTCTCCAGTGGTTTGCTTCTACTTTCCCAGCTTCAATGGTTATGCCAAACTATATACTTAAAGATTTTTATCTAGGATTTGAAAGTAAGGGAGAATGTGAATCATGTGTCTTTCTGAGTCTAGGCTACTTTATTCAATATAATGTTTTACTGTTCCACTCATTTACTTGTGAATTTTATGGTTTCATTTTTTTCTTCACAACTGAATAGAATTCCACTATGTAAATGTATCATGTTTTACAGTTCATTCACCATTTGATGGATATCTAGGCTGCTTCTATTCCCTAGCTATTGTGAATAAAGTGGCAAAATACAACTATCTCTTAGTAGGATATCAAGTCTTTGAGTGTATTCCAGAGCAAGGTATCGCTGGTCCTATGATCTATTTTAAGATTTCAAGGATTCTCCCCACTGAGTACTGTAGTGGCTGTCCAGTTTTCAATCTCACCAACAGTGACCAAGGATTCCCCTTTCACCACATCCTGCCAGCACTTGCTGTCAGTTATTGCTTTGATCTCAAAGTAGTTTTAATTTTCATTTTCCTGATGGCAAAGGAAGCTGAATACATTTTTCTTTTGAGATGGGATCTTACTATGTAGATGAGGCTCAGAGATCCACTAGTCTTTGTATTCTGAGAGTGTAGAATTGAAGACATTTGGCCTTTGAATACTTAAAAAAAATCTCTCTCTCTCTCTCTCTCTCTCTCAACAGAATTCTTTGTTCACATCTATAACTCATTTTGGGGGGGCCCTGAATTATTCATTGTTATTGCAGGCATATAATGTTCATGCACATACACACATATTCTTAACTATTCATGTACATATATATTCTTAACTATAACCTGCTCAGTCCACATAATATTACTTGTGTGTATATTTCCAGGTAGAGAATTTTTTTTAACATACTCCTCTGTAACTTTCTGAATTTTTTTGGTGTCTGCTCTTCTGTTTCCTTGTTAATCTCTAATTGTATTAAATTGAGTTTACATTTTATTTTTCTTAGTTAATTCTACCAAGAATTCATCAATCTTGCTTATTTTTTTAAAAAAATAAGCTCTTAGACTTATTGAATCTTTGTATATTTTTATTTCTAATTCATTAATTTATGCCATGTTTTAAAATTATTTCTTCATATATAGTGGATTTGGGTTTAGTTCTTGTTTTCCAGATTTCTTGAGTTGAATCATTAAGTCATTTATTTGTGCTGTTTCTGATTTTTTATTGTGGGTACTTAAGAGCTATAAATTGACCTTTTAGGATTGCTTTTATGTGTTCCAGAGGGTTTGTGTGTTTTTTTATTTCCATTTAGTTATAGGAAAATTTTGATTTCTTTTAAATTGAAAATAGATTTTTCATACAATATATTCTGACCAAGTTTCCCTTTCTCCAACTCCTTCCAGATCCCCACCACTTCCTGATCAATGCAAATCCATACCCCTTCTCATTGTAAAACAGACATGTAAAAAATAAGATAAAATAAAAAGAAACCAGGATAGGACAAGACAAATAAACAGAACCATAGAAAAGGCACAAGAAATACACAGAGACACAGACATGCATAAACACAAAAATCCCAGAAGAGCAAAATTGAAAACCATAAAATATAAGTAAAAAAGTTTTTAAAAAGTGCCCAAATTATTGTGAGTCACCCCCCAACCCCAAATATCACTGAGTTTGTTTTATATTGGCCATCTACTGCTGGGCATGGGGCCTACTTTTAGGTGACTTGTAAATCCCATGAGACTCCACTGGAGAAATCTAATTTCTCCTTTGCTAGCAGTTACCAATTGGAGATAGTTTCTGGATGAGGAATGGAGGTTTGTGTCCACTTCCCTTCTCTGTGCTGGAACACCAGCAGGACTAGCTCTGTGCAGGCCCTCTCAGTGAGTTCATATGTGGCTAACTAAGTCTAGCTGTGTCTAGATGGTCTTGTTTCTTTAGGATCTTCCATCCCCACTAGCTCTTACAACCTTTTTGTAGAGTTCCTTGAGCCCCAAGGGGAAGGGTTTAATGGAGACATACCACTTGTAACCTAGTGTTTTAAGGTCTTTGACTCTCTGCACAATGCACACTTGTGGCTCTCTGCATTTGTTCCCATCTATTGCAGGAAGACCTCTGTGTGATGATGGCTGAGCAAGACACTGGTCTTTAAGTATAGCAGAATGTTGTTAGGAGTCATTTTATTGCTATGTTCTTTTAGCAGAACAGTAGTGTTTGGTTTTCTCCTAGTTCTCTAGCCTATTATCAAGTTCTTGGCTGCCTGAGCAGTGTTGCATATGGATTCTCTCTCATGAATTGGGCCTTCAACCAAATCAGGTATTTATTGGTTACTTCCACAAGATTTGTGCCACTGTTGCACCAAGACATTTTTCAAGCAAAACACCGTTGTAGATCAAAGAGTTTGTAGCTGGGTTGGGTTTACCCTTCCCCTCTGGGAGAGGGCAGAGTATCATGAGTACTAGACAAAAGGAAGAATGTTTTATGTATTTACCAGCTTGATTTCTCTCTGTGTAATGAGTTAGGGAGGTGTTGTTTTCAGTGGTAGGACCTTATGACCAGTTTATGGAGAATAATCAATAGCTATGACAATAGTCTGAGTTGTTTGGGAGTTCCATAGGCCCCTTTGGTCAAGAAGTGGATTAGATGTAACCTATTCCTGGAACTGAAGATTTTATTTGGTGGTGAGAGATGTTTAGTTGGGGCTTTGTCTCTCCTGTTACTTGGTGATTCCATTTAGATTTCTTTTATATGTGTATATATTTTAGGAAGCGTCTACTGTATTAGATTTCCATATGTCTCCTCAAAGGGCCCTTAGTTTTAGATGTTCTCTCTGGATATCCTCCTTTACCCCTCTTTATTTGAACATCCCATTCCAGCCTCTATTTGATTCTCCCATTTCATCCCCCCCCACATTCATCCTTAACTCTATATTCTATTTCTCCTCTTAGGTAGAATCCTCCCTCCCTGCTAATCTCTACCTCTATACCTAACCTCTGTGGTTATACAGATTTTAGTGCGCTTTTGAAGGCTTAACAGAAACACATACACATAAGAGCATACGTACTATATTTATCTTTTTGGGTTTTTGTTAGTTCTCCTAGCTAATTTGTTTCTAGCTCCATTTACTTACACTCCCCTCTTTTTATAGCTGAGTAATATTCCATTCTGTAAATGCATCACATTTTCTTTATTCATTAATTTGTTGAAAGACATCTATGCTGTTTCAGTTTTCTGGCTATTTTGAGTAGAGCAGCAATTAACATGGTTGAGCAAGTCCTCTGTAGTAGTAGGCTGTAGAGTCTTTTGAGTATATGCTCAAGAGTGGTAAAGCTAGATCTTGAGGCAGATCTATTTCTAGCTTCCTAAGGAACCACCACACTGATTTCCATAGTGATTGTACAAGTTTGTACTCCCACCAGTGATTAGTGAGAGTTACATTTACTCAACATCCTTGCCAGCAAGAACTGTAATTTGTTTTATGGATCTTGGCCATTCTGACTAGTGTAAGATAAGGAGGTTTTTAGTCGTAGTTTCCTGATAGCTAAGGATATTGAACATTTCTTAAGTGCTTCTCAGCCATTTGTATTTTCTCTTTTAGGAATTCTGTACCCCATTTTAAAAATTGATTTATTTGTTTTCTTGATATATAATATTTGTATATTTAGATATTGGTCCTCCATTGGATGCGTAGTTGGTAAAAACCTTTCTGCATTCTTTTCCTGCTGCTTTGTCTTAATGAGGGTGTTCTTTGCCATGTAGAAGTTTCATGAGGCCACATGTATTAATTATTGTTCTTGGTGTTCTGTTCAGAAATCCTTTTCCTGTGTCAATGAGTTCATGGCTATTTTCCACATTCTCATCTATCAGATTCAGAGTTTATGGTCTTATGGCAAGGTCCTTGATCCATCTTGAGGTGACTTTTGTGCATGGTTCTAAGTATGGATCTATTTGGCATCTCCTATCACAGATATCCACTTTGACCAGTATCATTTGCTGAAGATGCTGTCTTTTTTTTCCCCAAGTGTTTTTGGCTTCCATATAAAAAATCAGGTAACCATAGATGTATGAACTATGTTTGGGTTTTACTTCTATTTCATTGACCAATATATTTATTTTTATACCAATACCATGCTGTTCTTAATTACTATATAGCTCTATAGTACAAGCTAAGATCAGGGATGGTAAGACTGCAAGCAGTTCTTTTATTTTTCCGAATTGTTTTAGTTATCTCAAGATTTTTGTTTTTATACATGAAGTTGAGAATTTTTAATTTTCAAGATCTAGGAAGAACTGTGTGGGAATTTTGATGGTGTTTTATTGAATCTGTAGTTTGCTTTTGGTAGGATAGCATTTTCTACAATATTAATCCAACCAGTACATGAGCATGGGGGATTTTCCTCTCTTCTGAAAGTTTCTTTAATCTCTTTCTTCAATTTCCTAAAGTTTTTATTGTATAAGTCTTTCACTAAATTGGTTAGACTTACCTCAAATATCTGTTTGTCTTGAGTCTTCTGTGAAATATTTGTGTCCTCATTTTTCCTCATTCTGATTGTCATCTGCATGTAGGAAGGCTGTTGAATTTTGTGTACTAATTTTGTATCCTGCTACTTTGCTGAAACTCCTGTAGGAGTTTTCTGATGGAATTTTTAAGGTTTTATATATATATATATATATATATATATATATATATATATATATATATACACATATATATACATACATATATATGTATTTATAATATATACACACATATACACACATATATAAATACACCCCCACATATATGTGTATATATATATATATATATATATATATATATATATATATGTGTGTGTGTGTGTGTGTGTGTGTGTGTGTGTGTGTGTGTGTGTGTGTGTATGTTCACATCACCTGTGATTAAAGATACTTTGACTTCTTCTCTTCCTGTTTATATCCTCTTGATCTCCTACAGCACTTATTGCTGTAGTTCAGCTAAGTTGGAGCAACAACAGAAACAAAACCAAACTTCCTCTCATAGGAAGGATAAAACCTCATATGGAACACATAGCTAATTAACTAAACTATATACCAAGCTCTCATAAAATCACAAACAACATGAAGGACTAAGACTATGTGTCTCCCCAGAAGACCATTAGTCCTATAAAATGCTCTCAAATGGGAATCATCTATATAAACCTCAGGACATAGAATTTAAAATAACAATCAAACGTGTTCAAAGAACTCAGGCATTTAACCATGACACTACCAAATAGAATAAATTTCAAGAGGATGAAAATAAACTCTCAAGTGAAGTTTAACAAAACACTCATGGCTGAATAAAATAACAAAGACACCTCAGGATTTACAAACTGGATTCAATAAAGAGGTAGAAATACTGAAAATAAAGCAAACTGAAGTGAAGGTGGAATCAAAACATTCCAACTTGCACTAAGTTACAAACACCCAAATACATGAGGCACTAAGAGTACCAAACAGCCAGAAAGGAAACTCTCCATGACACTAATTAAAACACCATTCTATGGAAGAAGAAAGAATATTGAAAGCTCTAGGAGAAAAGCTACAAATCACAAATGAAGCCACCAGAATAGCAGTTCACATCTCAATAGAAACTTTAAAATTAGAAGAGTTTTGAGCAAAGTCCTCCAAATACTAAAAGAGCACAGATGCTAATGCAGACTACTCTACAGGACATAACTGTCAGCCATAGTTGAAGGAGAAGGAAAACCTTTCCATGATGTAAACAGGCTACAAGAATTTATGTGTATACCCTGGACATGGCGGTGCACACCTTTAATTCAAGCACTTGAAAGGCAGACGCAGGTAGATCTCTATGAGTTGGAGGCCAGCCTGTTCTACTTATCAAGTTCAAGACAAGGATACATAGCAAGACTCAAGACAAACAAAATAAAACAAGGAATTCATGTGCACCATGCCAGCCCTATAGAGAGTATTGGAAGCAATATATTTAACTGAAAAAAAGTAATATGCATACTGAAGAGACTATAGAAACAAGTGAAAGTATAAATCCAATACAAAGTATGACTAAGTACACAAACAGAAAAAAGTTACAAAATCATAGCACTCAACACACACCTTTCAGTAATAACTTTAAATATTATTGGCTCTACTTTCCAACCAAAAGATAAACTCAAGTTAGTTGAATGAATTAGAAAACAGAAATCCATTATTTTGTTGTCTTCAGGAGATTAATTTTATCTTCAAACATAGGCACCACCTTAGGCTGAAAAATTTCAAAATAGCATTCTGAGCAAATGGGGCTAGGAAAAAAATAGGTTTTGCCAGCTGATAAAATAGACTTCAAACTAAAATTAATCAGAAGAGACAAAGAAGAATGCTTCATTTTGACTAAGGAACAATTAATGAAGAGTGCATTACAAGCCTAAACATACATATAACCAATTGGTGCATTCAATTTCACAAAAAGCATCCTACTGGTTGTGAAGCAACAGATTAATCTCAATGAAGGAATAGTAGATGATTTTAATGCCTGACTCTGTCTGATATACAGATCATCTGAACAACAACAACAACAAAAACCTAAAATTAACTGACCTCATTTCTCAAATGGGCTCAGCAGATATCTACAGAATATACTAGACAAATATCAAAAACCACAATATACTCTCTATCCCATAAAAATTCTCTGAAATAGACCACATATTGAGACACAAACTCAACAAATACCGAAAAATTGAGAAAATTATATGTATTTAAATCTGACCACAATGCAATAAAGCTTGAAATCAATATCACAACATTATCTAGAAGATTTAAAACTCATGGAGAGCAAACATTACACTACTGATTATTGGGTCAAAGAAGAAATCAATAAAAAGCTTATCTTTCTCTAGGGACTCTGCAGAACTTGTAAACCTTCCCCGCTACTCCATCATTTTGTGTTAGCTGCCAGTAAGTACCTAGAGGCACTCTACCTGGGACCTACTGACCACACCAGCCTGTGAATCAGGGAGGTAATCTTTAAACTGCTTGCTGTCATCCATTGCAAATTCCCCAGTCTTATCCCACACCCTGAAGCAAACCACTTGTAGGTAAATCCTCACTCTTAGAAATACAGATGTCCCTCAACAGAGGAATGGATACAAAAAATTTGGTATATTTACACAATGGAGTACTACTCAGCTATTAAAAACAATAAATATATGAAATTCCTAGGCAAATGGATGGATCTGGAGGCCATCATCTTGAGTGAAGTAACCCATTCACAAAAGAACTCACATAACATGTACTCACTGATATGTGGATATTAGCCC
>LR751633.1:25897-144623 GCA_902729485.2 Mus minutoides
TCCCACTGATGGCCAACTAGGCCATCCTCTTCTATATATGCAGCTAGAGACACGAGCCCGGGGGGTACTAGTTAGTTCATGGTTATTCTTCCACCTATAGGGTTGAAGACCCCTTTAGCTCCTTGGGTACTTTCTCTAGCTCCTTCTTCCTTGGGAACCCTGTGTTCCATCTAAAAGCTGACCGTGAGCTTCCGCCTCAGGGAGGTAATCTTTAAACTGCTTGCTGTCATCCATTGCAAATTCCCCAGTCTTATCCCACACCCTGAAGCAAACCACTTGTAGGTAAATCCTCACTCTTAGAAATACTCCCTACAAGGCAATCCACAGCCACCACATATTCTTAAGATCCAGAGAGAGCAATGGCGACTAACAAATGGAATACCCACCCACAAAGGCAATACCAGATACCAACACCTAAAGTTATAATAATCTCAAACCCAGATACCTAGACACCATTGCCAAAACACATTCATTAACACCCAAGGCAATATATCTCTACCAGAAATTTGAGATCCTACTACAGTAGGTCTTAAGGAGGCCAATGTAGTGGGAGCACAAGATAAAGACTTCAAAAGAGCAATATAAGAATATGTTCAAGGACCTTGAAAAAAACTATGAAAAAAAATCTCCTAATAAGGGCTGTGAAAACATAAACACTGGAATGAGGTAATGAATACAAACTCAAGACATGAAAGTAGAAATAGAATCACTAAAGAAAACCAAACTGAGGTAAAACTTGAAATGAAAAACTTAAGAAGTCAAACACAAACCTCTGAAGTAATCCTCACTAACAGAGTAAAAAGAATTGAAGTGAGAAACTCAGGCAGTTAGTATAAAATGGATGAAATGGATTCTTTAGTCAAAGAAGTCATTAAATACAAAAAAAGCCAGGTCAAAAACATCGAGGAAATCTGGGAAAGCTCGAGAAGATGAAATCTACAAATAATGACAAGAGAGGAAGGAGAAGAAACCCAGGTTGAAGATACACAAAATATTTTCAGCAAAATCATAGAAGAAAATTTCCTCAAGCTAAAGAAGGAAGTGTCTAATAAGGTACAAGCAGAATACCAAGTAAATTGGAATACAAAAGAAATTCCCCATGACACATAACCAAAACACTAAACATATGTAACAAATAATGAATGCTTAAAGCTGAAAGGGAAAAAGTTCAAGTAATGTAAAGGCAGACCTAATATAATTACACCTGACTTCTCAATGGAGTCTCTAAAAGCTAGAAGAAAGATGTCCTGCAGACTCTAAGAGATCAGAGATGCCAGCCCAGACTACTATACTCAGGAAAACTCAATCACAAGAGATAGAGAAAACCATTCCATAATAAGATCAAATTTATGTATCTATTCTGTAAATCTAGCCTTTCAGAAGCTGCTTGAAGGTAAATTTCAACCTGAAGATGCTAACCACATCTAAGAAAACACAGGAATAAATAATGCAAGACCAGCAAAACTGCTCATTGATAACTCTCAACATTTAAAGGTTTTTGTTCTCCAATTAAGAGACACAGGCTAACAGACTGGATTTGAAAATAGGGCAGAACACAGGGTCCCCAATGTAGGAGCTAGAGAGAGTACCCAAGAGCTATAGGGGTCTGCAACCCTATAGATGGAACAACAATATGAACTAATCAGAACCCCCAGAGCTCATCTCTCTAGCTGCATATGTATTAGAAGATGGCCTAGTTGGCCATTATTGGGGAAGAAAGGCCCTTTGTTCTAGCAATGTTTATATGCCCCAGTACAGGGGAATGCCAGGGCCAAGTAGCTGGAGAGGGAGGGTAGGGGAGCAGGGTGGGGGGAGGGTATAGGGGACTTTTGGGTAACACTTGAAATGTAAATGAAGAAACTCTCTAATAATAAAGCTCTCATAAATGAAAAAAAAAAAGAAAATAGAATTCAGCTGGGCGTGGTGGCACACGACATTAATGTCAGCACTCGGGAGGCAAGAGGCAGGCAGATTTCTGAGTTCAAGGCCAGCCTAGTCTACAAAGTGAGTTCCAGGACAGCCAGGGCTACACAGAGAAACCCTGTCTCAACCCCCCCCCCCCCAAAAAAAAAAAGAAAGAAAAGAAAAAAGAAAATGGGATTCATCCTTTAGCAGTATCCAAGAAACATACCTTAGCATCATGGGTAGATATCACCTTGTGGTAAAAGGATGAAAAAGGGCATTCCAAACAAGCTGGTGTAGTCATTTTAGTGTCTGACAAAATAGACTTCAAACCCAAATTAATCAGAAGAGATAAGGAAGGATACTTATCAAGGGAAAATCTACCAAGAGTATATTGCAATTCTACACATTTATGCACAAACCTGGGCCACCTGAATTTCTATTAAAAAAGTACTACTACAGATGATATGATAGTATATATAAGTGACCCCCAAAACTCCACCAGAGAACTCCTAAACCTTATAAACAGCTTTAGTGCAGTAGCTGGATATAGAATTAACTCAAACAAATCGATGGCCTTTCTCTATACACAGGATGAACTGGCTGAGAAAGAGATCAGGGAACCATCACCCTTCACAATAGTCACTAACAATATAAAATATCTTGGTGTGACTCTTACGAAGGAAGTGAAAGATTTGTATGACAAGAACTTCAAGTCTCTGAAGAAAGAAATTGAGGAAGATCTCAGAAGATGGAAGGATCTCCCATGCTCATGGATTGGCAGAATCAATATAGTAAAAATGGCTATCGTGCCAAAAGCTACCTACAGATTCAATGCAATCCCCATCAAANAACTGGAAAGAACCCAGATGTCCCTCAACAGAGGAATGGATACAAAAAATTTGGTATATTTACACAATGGAGTACTACTCAGCTATTAAAAACAATAAATATATGAAATTCCTAGGCAAATGGATGGATCTGGAGGCCATCATCCTGAGTGAAGTAACCCATTCACAAAAGAACTCACATAACATGTACTCACTGTTATGTGGATATTAGCCCAGAAACCTAGACTACCCAAGATACAATTTACTAAACACATGAAACTCAAGAAGAAGGAAGATCAAAATGTGGACATGTCACCCCTTCCTAGAATTAAGAACAAAGCACACATTGAAGGAGTTATAGAGATCATGTGTGAAGCTGAATCCAAAGGATGGACCCAATGACTGTGGCTGCCAGGGATCCATCCCACAATCAGCCACCAATCATAGGCACTATAGCATATGCCAGCAAGATAGTGCTGAAAGGGCCCGGATATAGCTGTCTCGTGGGAGACTATACCAATGCCTGGCAAACATGGAGGTGGAAGCTCACAGTCAGCTATTAGATGGAAGACAGGGTTCCCAAGGAAGGAGCTAGAGAAAGTACCCAAGGAGCTGAAGGGGTCTTCAACCCTCTAGGTGGAAGAATAACATGAACTAACTAGTACCCCCTGTGCTCATGTCTCTAGCTGCATATATAGAAGAGGATGGCCTAGTTGGCCATCATTGGGAAGAGAGGCCCTTTGGTCATGCAGACTTTATATGCCCCAGTACTGGGGAATGCCAGGGCCAAGATGTGGGAGCGGGTGGGTAGGGGAGCAGGGCCGGGAGTGGGGAGGGTATAGGGAACTTTCTGAATAACACTTGGAATGTAAATGAAGAAATTATCTAATAAATCTTGGAAAAAAAAGTACTGCTACAGCTAAAATCACTCTTTACCCCAAACAGTGATAATGTGTGACTTCAATATTTCACTCTCACCAATAGACAGGTCATCCAGACAATTAATAGAGAAGTGCTGGAGATAAATGACATCCTAAGTCAAAAGGATGTAAAGACAAAAGACTATACCTTCTTCTCTGCATCTCATGGAACTTTCTCCAAAATTGACCACATGCTTAGACACAAAACTTCAATAGATACAAGAAAACTGAAACAACTTCCTGCATCTTATCTGATTACCATGTATTATAGCTGGATATTAACAACAGAAACAACAAAAATAAAAGTTTACAAAAAAAATTAAAAAAGGAACAACTTATAAGTGAATGAAGAATATGTCAAAACAGAAATCAAGAAGGAAATTAAGTGCAGAACACAGGGTCCCCAATGTAGGAGCTAGAGAGAGTACCCAAGAGCTGTAGGGGTCTGCAACTCTATGGATGGAACAACAATATTAACTAATCAGAACCCCCAGAGCTCATGTCTCTCGCTGTATATGTATTAGAAGATGGCCTAGTTGGCCATTATTGGGGAGGAAAGGCCCTTGGTCTAACAATGTTTATATGCCCCAAAACGGGAATGCCAGGGCCAAGTAGTGGGAGTGGGTAGGTAGGGGAGCAGGGCGGGGGGGGGAGGGTATAGGGGACTTATGGGATAACACTTGAAATGTAAATGAAGAAATTCTCTAATAATAAATAAATAAATAAGTAAAAAATGGTCAAAGACTTAAAAAAAAAGAAGGAAATTAAGACCTTTTAAGAATTATTCTGGGAAGTAGTGGCACACGCCTTTAATCCCAGCACTCAGGAGGCAGAGATGGATGGATCTCTGTTAGTTTGAGGCAAGCCTGGTCTACATAGTTCCAGGACAGCCAGGGTTAAACAGAGCAACCCTGTCTTGAAAAACCAAAGAAAGGAAGGAAGGAAGGAAGGAAGAAAGAAAGAAAGGAAGGAAGGAAGGAAGGAAGGAAGGAAGAAAGAAAGAAAGAAAGAAAGAAAGAAAGAAAGAAAGAGAAAGCAAGGAAAAAATGTCTTCAGAATTGGACTAAGGAGTCTAACCAATCGCCTACATTAAAGGAACAAACAAACAAACAAACAAAACCCTCCAAACTGAAGAGATCTGATATTAGCAAGTTAATGGCACACATGAGAACTCTAGAGCAAAACCAAGAAATCCAAAAAAGGTTGATGGCAATAAATAAAATTCAGGACTAAAATCAATAAAATATAAACATACATAAACTACAAAGAATCAATGAAACTAAGAGTTAGTTCTTTGGGAAGATCAATAAAATTGACAAACTCTTAGCTAAATTAACTTAAAGACATAAAGAAGACCCGAATTAATAAAAATTAGAGATGAAAGGGACAACAGAAACTGAAGAGACTCAGAGAATCATAATTTGACAGTGTCTACTCCACTAAATTGGAATACCTAAAAGAAATGGGTAAATTTTTATTGCTTATATATACAACCTACCAAATTTAAATCAAGATCATACAAGCAATTTAAGCAGATTTATAGCCTCTAGTGGAATAGAAACAGTAATTAAAATATCCCAAATTAAAAAAAGCCCAGGGCCAGATGAACTTACTGTATTTTCGAAGAAGAATTAATACCAATACTCCTCAAATTTTTCTACAAAATAGGAACAGGAAAATTACCTAATACTTTGTATGAGACCACAGTTACTCTAATACCCAAACCTCACAAAGACTCAACAGAGAAAGAAAATTATAGGCCAATTTTTTTCTTTTTATTATATTCAACATAATATATATATTTATACCAATAATAAAAATGATGTACATGTTATTAAATGAACACAAATAAATAAAGTCTTTTTGTTTGTTTGTTTTGATTTTAGTAGAGCTTAAAATCTTGGCTCTTACTGTGCTACAAACCCAAAATAAGAACAATTTTTAGACATTGGAGTTTATTGTAATAAGGCTGAACTTGAATGTCCTTCACATCACCAAAAGATTTTACCTCCATAGTAGCTAAGCTAAGAGTTGACAGTTCTGCTGCGCCAAGGAATGAATTGTAGGCACGATTATTTGGATACAGATTTTCTGCTATGGTCAAAGGTATTTGACTTGAGTGATTGTCTTCTTTCTTAGCCCACAGAGAGCAGGTTACATTCATTTAAGAAATGGTGTTTATAGTAAGATGGTCTATCCATGAAGTCATTTATCAACTGTTCAATGAACAATGGTTCTGCTTGGAGGGTGTCACAGACATTAGGTGAGGGTAAGATTCTGGTTCATTGGATGTGATGATTTTGAAAAGCATTCATCTCAGAAAAAAGTAACTTATAAGGTCCTTGTCTTAAAAATTTATATAATAATAATATTAAGCAAAACATTCAGTCTCACTATTTTTTGTTCTCTTACAAGTCACCCCCCCAAATTAATTGTCTATGCTTTTTTTGGCTGTATAAATAATTTTGAAATATGTAAGCTGTTCTGAAAACAATAGTATAGTGTAAAAACATCAAATAAACAATCCTAGTAATAGAGAGGCTGAGATACGAGAAGCATGATTTCAAGACCATTATGTAGTACACAGCAAGACACTGTCAAGTACAAACAAGCAGAGTGTATATTGATTGTACAGTATTGGACATATTTCTCCAATTACCAAATTAGAGAGAACATTGGATGACAGCCAACAAACTTCTAATTCCTCATATTTTTGAATTTTAATCGATTAGGATGTGTTGGTAATACTAATTTTCATATTAAGAGATATTAAGGAAAAGTGATTGTTACTTTCTATTAATTTTCTTGTTAGAGGTAGAATTATGTTTGTGGGAGTTTGTTGAAAGATTACTTTCTAGCTTCTTCTAGGGTGTAGTTTCACTCCTTATGTTGGTGTTTTCCATCTATTATCCTTTCTAGGGCTGGATTTATGGAAATATATTGTGTAAATTTGGTTTTTTCATGGAATATCTTGGTTTCTCCATCTATGGTAATTGAGAATTTTGCTGGGTAGAGTAGTGTGAGTTGGCATTTATGTTCTCTTAGTGTCTGTATAACATCTGCCCAGGATCTTTTAGCTTTCACAGTCTCTGATGAGAAGTCTGGTGTAATCTTTATATATTACTTGGCCTTTTTCCCTTACTGCTTTAAAATTTTTTTCTTTAGTGCATTTGGTGTTTTGATTATTTTGTTAAAGGAGGAATTTCTTTTCTGATCCAGCCTATTTGGAGTTTTGTAGGCTTCTTATATGTTCATGGACATCTCTTTCTTTAGGTTAGGGAAGTTTTCTTCTATAATTTTGTTGAAGATATTTACTGGCCCTTTAAGTTGGGAATCTTCACTCTCTTCTATACCTATTATCCTTAGGTTTGTTCTACTCATTGTGTCCTGGATTTCCTGGATGTTTTGGGTTAGGAGCGTTTTTCTTTTTGTGTATTCTTTGACTGTTGTGTCAATGTTTTCTATGGTATCTTTTGCACATGAGATTCTCTTTTTTATCTCTTGCATTCTGTTGGTGATGCTTGCATCTATTACTCCTGATCTCTTTCCTAGGTTTTCTAACTCCAGGATTGTCTCCCTTTGTGATTTCTTTATTGTTTCTATTTCCAATTTTAGATCCTGGATGGTTTTCTTAATTTCCTTTGCCTGTTTGATTGTGTTTTCCTGTAATTCTTGAAGGAATATTTGTGTTTCCTCTTTAAGGGCTTCTAGCTATTTACCTGTGTTCTCCTGTATTTTTTTTAAGGGAGTTATTTATGTCTTTCTTAAAGTCTTCTATCATCATCGTGAGAAGTGATTTTATATCTGAATCTTGCTTTTCCAGTGTGATTGTGTACCCAGGACTTGCAATGGTAGGAGAATTGGCTTCTGATGATGCCAAGTAACCTTAGTTTCTGTTGTTCATGTTCTTATGCTTGCCTCCTGCCATCTGGTTATCTGTAGTGCTACCTGCCCTGGCAATATCTGATTGAAGCCTCTCCTGCCTGTGATCCTGGTTGTGTCAGAACTCCTCAGAGTCAAGCTGTCTCTGTAATCCTGTCACTCTGTGATCCTGTGATTCTGGGCATGTTAGAGTGCTTGGGAGTGGATCTTTCTCTGGGTGTTGTGGGACTCACTGCAGAGTTTGTGCCCATGGCCTGCTTAGGGCACTGGGCCAGACAGACTGGCAGAAACTGGTGCTACTGGTCTGGTAGAGTTCCTGCATGCCTGGGTCCCTCTGGTCCTGGTAACTCTCAGTGTTTTGACAGATGTTGTGTCCTCCTTCTCCAATTTTATTTAGAAGCATAGATGTAGAAATCCTTAACAAAATAATTGGAAACTGAACACAAAATCTCAAAAAGATCATCCACCATAATCTAGCAGGCGTCATCCCAGAGATGTATGGGTGGTTCAACATACATAAATTATGTAGTGTACCATATAGTCAGACTGAAAGACAAAAACCAAATGATAGCTCATATGGAGAAAAGGCATTTGAGAAAACCCAACATCCCTTCATGCTAAAAGTCCTGGAGTCTTTTGGATAGGGATATAGTGAGGACAAGATGTAGCTACTACTGTCTCCTGGTTTCAATGGTGGATCTGTCAGGATTCGCCACCAGAGGATTTAGAATTATTAAGGCTTGCAAGATTAGGATTTTAGTTGTTGTGCTTAGAGATTGAGTTACTGTTGTTTCTGAAGAAAAAAAAAGTCCTGGAGAGACTATTGGTACAAGGGGCATGCTTTCATACAATAAAGGAAATTTACAGCAAACATACAGCCAACATCAACCTAAATGGAGTTTATATGTGCTTCAAACTCTTATGTGTAGAAAATACTGTTTCTCTGGAGTCCTCTATCATATTTAGTTCTTATAATTTCTCTGATTCTTCTGCCTAAATCCTTAAGCCTTGAAGGGTGGAGTGTTATACTGATATCCCATTTATCAGTAAATCTGGGAAGAGTTGGAAGAGGGTGAGTCAATACAATTACAATTCATTTTATGTAATGCTTAAGGAACTAATAAGTAAAAACTGAGACCACTGTAGATAAAATGAAATACAATGATTCATTAAAGACTACGTTAAAAGTCTACATAAAAAAGTTGGGCAGCTGCTACTAGCTACTATGAGTTTTTTTTTTTTTAAAGTCTGTCCAACTCTGAGTCCTGACTAGTCTATGTTGAGTTTCAGAATGTAACTGTTGTAATTCTTTTATGCCCCCAGCAAACAACCCTTTACATGTACTCCTAAAAGTAACTACAGTAAACTGACTGCATCACTAAAGAGATTATCATCTTAATCAGTTTTATTTAATTAACAAAATTTTAACATTTATTTATTATTATTAATTTGTGTGTGTGTGTGTGTGTGTGTGTGTGTGTGTGTGTGTGTGTGTGTGTGTGTGTATGTGCTGTATAGTGCACAAACAGGTCCGAGGAACACATATGGGAGTTGATTTTCTCCCTCAACCATTTGGGCTCTGGGTATTGAACTTAAGCTTTAAGGCATGACAGCAAGTACCTTTATTGCTGAGCAATCTTGCTAACCAACATTAAAATTTTTTGATGAACAATTAAATGAGTTTAAGTGAAAACATCTTCATGAAAAGGTTTTGTATTTCACATTAATTTCTTACATAGAAGATGCTTCAAATGTATCAGTTAGATTGATCTCATTATCTGCCTTCTTTGCCTTTCTTGACATGATAGATTTAAAAGGAACATATTAAAAAACTACAAACAGTGAACAAGTTTGGCATCATTCCTTTATAAATAAGGAGGTTTATGAAAAAATTATGTATAATAGGCACAACTTGTTAAGTAAAATGTCTTCTTGCCTGGTGTGTCATATTGTAACAACTAAATTATTATGCACTCTTGCTGCTATAGCAAGGTCATATAGATGTACTTTTGGGAAAAATGAACATTGACTCATGTACCAATGTGGAATGGCTTCTGATTTTCACCTGTTGACTATGCCTGCTGATAGAATCAGCTTTACACTAGAAATGGTATTTGGCTTTTTCTTTGTCCAGAAGGTTTTGTTATAAGAAACTGGAGATGTTAACCAACATAACTGTTGTGGTGAGAAAGCTGCTGAGTTTGCTAAAGGTCTACACATTCATGATGTGTGGACCACCATATTAGGTTTAATGAAGGGAATGGACATTTCCTTCCCCAAATTTAGTCTAATCGAAGACACAGTATGTGCCATTGAAACAAGAACTGATATGGGATATTTTGGGAAAAGGTATGTAAATGAAGCAGGACATGAATTGCTGAGAAGGATGTGGGCTCTAGGATCTATCTGTTGACTTTGATGGGAGAGGTTCTAGCTGTGTGTCTAAGACAAAGCTTCCCCCCCCCCCCATACTATTTCTTACCTGTAAAACTGAAGGACCCAAATAGGAGTGAGCACAGTGTGCTCTTAGAGAAGGGTCTGACATAGTTCAAACACACCAGTAATGCAAATTGATATGCATTCAGCATAGGCCTAATCACAGAAGCATTCTTGCAGAAGGTAGAACATTTTTCAGTGATTTAAAATATTTTTATTATTTTATTTATGAATAGCCCAAATGCTGCTCCTCCCATTCCCCCCTAGCAGAGTTCTTCCCCTTCCTCTCCTTCCCCTCTGAGAGGGTAGTACCACCATGGTTATCCCCCCACCCCTGGGGCATAAGTCTCTGCAGGATTAAGTGAATCATCTCTCACTGAGGCCAGACAAAGCAGTCCTGTGCTATATATGTGCTGGGCCTCAGACCAGCCCATGTATGCTCTTTGGTTGGTGGTTCAGTGTCTTCAACAAGTGATGGTCTAACTGGTGTTCTGAATGTAGATGAATGCAAATTGATCCATATTTATCATCCTGTACAAAGTTCAAGTCCAAGTGGATCAAGGACCTCAATATAAAACTGGATACACTGAATCTAATAGAAGAGAAAGTAGGAAGTAGCCTTGAACACATTGGTACAGGAGAAAATTTCCTGAAGAGAACACCAATGGCTCAGGCTCTAAGATCAACAATTGATACATTGGAACTCTTGAAACTGAAAAGCTTCTGTAAGGCAAAGGACAATCTGGAAATCAATCTGGCAGTTCTTTTAGAAAATTGGAAATAGTTCTACCTGAAGATCCAGCTATACTATTTTTGGGCATATACCCAAAAGATGCCCCATCATACCACAAAAGCATGTGCTCCACTGTGTTTATAACAGCTTTATTCATAATGCACAGAAATTGAAAGCAACCCAGATGTGCCTCAATTGAAGAATGGATACAGAAAATGTGGTTCATTTACACAATGAAATACTATGCAGCTATTAAAAACAAGGGCATCATGAATTTTTCNTGGGCATATACCCAAAAGATGCCCCATCATACCACAAAAGCATGTGCTCCACTGTGTTTATAACAGCTTTATTCATAATGCACAGAAATTGAAAGCAACCCAGATGTGCCTCAATTGAAGAATGGATACAGAAAATGTGGTTCATTTACACAATGAAATACTATGCAGCTATTAAAAACAAGGGCATCATGAATTTTTCAGGCAAATGGATGGAACTAGAAAATATCATCCTAAGTGAGATAACCCAGACCCAAATGGACATGCATGGAATGTACTCACTGATAAGTGGATATTAGCCAAAAAGTACAGAATACTAAGATATACACACACAGGCCCAAAGAAGTTAAACAAGAAGGAAGGGCCAAGTGAGAATGCTTAAGTCACACTTAGGAAGGAGAACAAAATAGTTATGGAAGGCAGAAGAAGGAAGGGATCTGGGTGGTAAAGAGGAAAGGGAGGGGAATAGGGGTCAGGAGCACGTGTGGGGAGAGACAGAAGGTACAATTTAAATGTTGGTTTGCCAGTGATGGATATAGACTGACAGGCAGACTTCTCCATTGAGAGAAGAATCTGACTGAATGAGCTGATTGCATAATGCTAAGAGTAAAGCAAATCAACTAAGGTTACTTATTGGTGAAAAAATATAGCCAGGAAAATAGAATATGATTATAATGCCAAATATAATAAGCTTTTGTTTTTCCTTTTGGAAGATTTTGATGTACTAACCATCTAGGATAACATGAGGCAAATTAGAGTATCTCTACATCCAACTCCTTTTCATTCATTTAAGCTACTTGTAGTCAAAGGACAATACAATGAAAATTGAAATCTTTAAATAGCCTTATATAAAGCCTTATAATAAAAACAAAAATTCAAAGCTTTTATTCCAGCTTTTAGAGTTTTTTTAGTCATAAGTATAAAATTTGGTATTCAAATATAAATGAATATTAGTATTGCATTTTATTTACTGTCTTTCCTATGTTCCTAGCCTTGGTTTTGATTTCATCTGATCCTTACTTCTGACTGATTCTTAAGACAAATAATGTTGTTTTTGTAGATGAAGAAAGTGAGTCGAATAGGGTTAAGTAGTTGCTTAAAGTCATACAGCTTGTAGGAGACAATATGGGTTTAAGTATCAAAGTTGAACTCTTTTTAAAATATTGAGCTATTTCTTGATAGACATGGCTTACAGTGTTGACAAAAGCATCAATGTCCAACTTTCAGACACTGTACCACAGTGTATATATGAAAGGTGGTTTAGACACCATCAGAACTCTGCCCCCCACTTTTCTTTCAATTTCTTGAACATCAAATCCCAGATGGACTTAGAGTTTCTGAATTATACAAGGTACATGATAATGCTCAGTGGATATTGTAAAAATTCCCAGATGACCAAATGATGGGTGGAGATAAGAACTCTCAGAAGGTGGCAGGAAGGATTACTTATCTAGACCCTGTTGCTTGCCTTCAGTCATCTCAGCATTTAAGGCTGAAGCACAGAATTGCAGAGACCACAAAACTGCAAACAAAATAACAGAGGAAATACAGACAGAGAGAAGCACATTTGCTTGCTTTGTAGGCAAGCAGGATGTATTTATCTCTGACTGGTTGTGCTGTACTTATCCAGGATGTAATAAAATCCAGCCTAGAACAGGGTGGGGGAGAATGTCTAGTAAACTCTCACTTCAGACTATACCTTACAGCTTCCTTCTTTATTCCTCTTAAGAATTCTAAGAGGCTGGTATTATGAGCTTTATTGAGTAATGAGGATAAAAGAGATTTTTGATCTGCTCAAGCGAGGCAGATAAACTGCAGAATCAAATCTCTGATCTAGTTTGGGCTCAGTGCCCATGGCTGTCCCACCAACCCACTGAGGAAGAACACCCGCTTGCTGTTAGCTTACCCCAAGGGATTTTAGAAAGGCTGCATGGGAGACTTTCTGTCATTACACTGTAGACCTGTTCTGACCAACCCCAAAGTGATTCTTTGAGAACAGGTTCATGTCAAATATTTGTATTATATTTTATGCCTCCTAGAACACTACTGTTTCTAAAAACTTCATAGGAATGAAAATTTGAAAACTTTCCCCTAAACTTAGTTTTCTTAAAGCACTTGAAAAGCTGAAGACCTGGGTTCTGTAGAATAGACATTATGAAATTATATATAAGGTAAGTCTAGCACAGCCTGAGAAGTGCGTGCCTGTGAGTCAGAGGAGGCGTTTATTTTCACTTTATCAGTGCCTGTCATGTAATAGGGATTAATATTTGTTAAATGAGTGAAAAATAAGCAAGACGTGATGTTTCCTCCTAAGCTGTACCAGCCACGTCTTTGTGAGAAGAAAGGGTGGCATAGAGGTGTGAGGAGGAGGAAGGGTGTCGTTCAGCACCTCATCTAAGGATGTTCACATCCTCTCTCTTCATTACCAGACACAGTCTATGTATATATAAAAGCATATAAATTAATCAAGACTCTTAATATATAATTAAGCATATTGTATATTAATTAAAATTCTATACTAATTAAGTATATCAATCGATTAATTCTTACATTCCACAAAAAGTTTGAATGGAAACAAAGCAATCCTTTATTAAATTCCTGCAATGGAAAGTCAAGTAATTTTACTTTCATACCCTTGATGTCTCAGTCTTTGGAGACAGTCACACAAACTAAGAGGTTAAGAGTCATGCTAAAGATATACATCTGGTAAGCATGTCAGAATTTTAATTCAGACTAGTTTGGCTTCAAAATTCATATATACTTTTTCCTACTCATATGTCCCCTAATCAAGAGGCAGAATTTGGTTTAGGTTCTATTAATACAGCTTTGCATACTTTGAGACTTTTATCTGCCTTGAACATTTTGTGATACTTTCTGTGAATGTTTATCAAAGATAGTCTCTGTGTCCATTTCTTAGTTGAGTGTAGTGAGCCTCAGAGGCACGAGCACTCATTTTGAAGTGCTGCTCAGAACTGGCAGTCTCTGATTAAAGACCTAGATCATGTTGGAGAAAATCATATTTTCCCACTATGCATTTTTGTTTGATAGGCAATGTCTGAAGGTGTCTGTGGGAGGTAATTATCCTGGGAAAATATAGGTCAGAAATACCCAGAAATGTGTTTCTTTAATTCGGTGACTCATTAGCAGAAAGCAAGCCACAAGAGTCAGCATACTTAGGGTTTTAGTTTTAGGGTTTTCATGAGTCAGCTAGGAAACCAATTAGTTTTAGAGAGACATTTTAATACTATGAGATAAAATTGTGCTAAGGAATTAGAACTGTAAATTGGCTAAATAGTTCATATAATTACTACAGATTTCCATAAATAACAATTTCAAAAATATAAAATAATAATTTCAAAAATTTAAAATGAATCTATCTATCTATCTATCTATCTATCTATCTATCTATCTATCTATCTATATCTATCCATCTATCGGCATCATTGTCAGATGTCATTGTTTTCAACATGTGTTTTGAGACAAGCTCTTTCACTGACTCCTGGAGCTCAGTGATTCTGCTAGGCTAATTGGCTGATGAGCCCCAGGGATCAACTTATCTCCACCTTCCCAGTGCTAAGATTACAAACATGTATCAATATGTCTGTTTTTTTTTTTTATGTGAATGCTGGGGATAGAAGTCATGTCTTCATGCTTGGAAGGCAAATACTGACTGAGCTATGTTATGTCCGTGTCTCCAAAATAATAAACTCTTACAATGTGATAGGCATATTTTACCAATGTGACTTACATTATCTCATCTTTAATAACAAATTTATATTGAACTGTGCCTGCCCTTCTGAATGGTAACTATGGCCAAAGCTAGGAATCAATTGCTAGTTTTAAGAAGGCAAATATTCTTCATATTTATCTATACCTGCCTGTTTTCACTATTATATGTTATCTACCCTGTCTGGGTAAATATTTTGGCCTTTCACACATGTTCTAAATCATTTGTGCATTTTTTCTTTTGTTCAGAGTAGCTGTGGTTAGATTGTCTTCTCCTTTATGCAAAACTACATGGCTTAAATTACTTCATACCATAAGCACAAACCAAGATTTGTTGTTAGTGAGAGCAAAATTGGAACAAATGTACTCTCAGGCCTCATGGAGGCAGGGTGCCCACCAAGACCTCAAAGTTTCTGTGTTGTATGGCTACAGCTTCAAGATTTGGCAGGTGCTGTGTACCCTAGAATGGCTGTACCCTTGTAAAGACAGTTATTATCAAATGTTGTTAGAAGTTTCCTCTAAGATTGAAACATTTCATTTTGTATGTCACTTTAAGGTAAAGGTAAACAAATTAAAATAGCTTCAGGAAGTCCCTGAAACTGACCAGATTTATGAAACCCCTACGTCCTAGAATTAGCAGTAAGTGACTGCTGAGAGTCACTCTCAGAGCAGCTAAGCTAGTTGAAGTGCCTTGAAGAGGTTTAGACCCACAGAGGCAGTTGGAAAGGATGTTTTCCAACCTGTTGAACAATTGCAGGCTGTGCACTGTGCTACAGTTTTAGCATTTGCTTAGTCACCCAGGCTGAGATGGGCTTTTGTGATGTAACTGTCTTGGAGTAATTTCTGCTCTTGTAAATAAACCCTTACCTATACTCCTGTAAATGACTTCAATAAAACTCATTGGTTTACCAGGTTGGGCTTTGTTGGTTTTATGTTTTGTTCAGTCATGGGCTCCCTGTCTGGGTGAGTAGATGTGTATGTTGGATCTTCCCAGGGAAAATACGTTACACAATTTCTTCCTGAAATTCCAGTTTGAATTTTCCGAGAGGGAATATGTCTGATTCAGCATTTAACTAGTCACATTTCAAAAAAGAAGCTAGTCTTGAGCAGAGCTTTTGAGTTCAAGTAGCCCACAGAGTACTGGCTAGAAAATGTATCCCTAGTCCAATCTATTATGACCAAGGAGGCTGAGTAAGATCGTATAAGACATGAGTAGGACACTTTCTACCAGTGAAAAGGGGCCGGCAGGCTTTTTAAAGATTCCAGATAAGGGTTATGATTGTTAGCCATCCTTCTTGATTTGTCTCTAAGAAGCTTCTTGACACAACTGTATCTTAAGAAGAACTTGAATCAGACTGTTTGTTAATTTGGAATGTTCAGATGTCTCTTCCTACTTGCAGTACTCATCTACACATGTAGATCCTGTGCCCCTTGTAGAGAGCCCTCCATCCAATGCCAGCCCATAACCACATGGTTCTGTGTGGACACAGACTGCTTAGGTTGTAAAGGTCAGCATGTAGCTTATGACAGAATCATGCACAGCTCATGATATGGATGGACTTGCCACCAGGCTTGGAAGATACAGGATCCTTTAACTTCAAACTTCTATGTTGTAAGGAGACAGTCACCAGAGGCTGGACATCTCAAAAATAATTCCCATTTTGCTCTCCCATTTTGTTTGTAGGGTCAAGCTGAGTTCATATTCCCAGGTTTGGAGTCCCAGATCCTACCTTGCCCCTCCAAATGTTGTCTTAATTGTCTATTAAGCCAGTAAAGAATGTAGAACCTGCTGTTATGTGAACTAAGGTGCCTAAGTTGTGAAAATATATAACCAAACGCCTGCCCAGCCCTCATTAACTACATGCAGCTGATCTGATCTTTTGTCCCTTATCAATTTGAGCTCTGGACCAAATGTCTGAAGACTGAATTAAAGACTTTGTGTTTCACACAAAGTGTCTAGTGGGATGAGTTCAGAGCCTTCAAACCTGGTGCTGGGACAAGGCACAGTCTCCAACAGATACTCCCTTGCTTAACCTTTACTATCCATGTATGTTTGGATGACTCTGCAGCTCACCCAAGCCACATCTCATACAAGAGAAATTTCAGATGGCTGACTTTTTGTTCAAATTAGGGCTTCTGTTGATTGGGTAAAACCCATGCAAGGATGGTAGGGTATTTGGCTTTGCTCAGTAAGCTGACTTAACTGTTAATTTTATCCTATATGGGAACACTTTTAAAGACACACCTAGAATAATACCTTACCAAATGTTTGAGCAGCCTGGTACCTAGTTAAGTTATAGCCAAAGTTAACCATTGTAGATGACATTTAACTTTTTTTTTTCCTAGCTAAACGTTTAACATTTTTTAAAAAAATTAAAAAGTAAGTGTATTCTTTTGCAGTGTAAATAATATCTATGTCTTGATAGTTCTTAGTTCAGCAGCTTAGTTCAGCAAAGGCTGTGGTTATCTCCTTGCCATTGTGCTTGTTGGAGCCTGAGAGACATGCACTGGTGACCTATAGGACTGCATTGTGACCATAGGAACAGAAAGCACTTGAGGGTTGACTTGTAGTAACCAAACCAATATAAAACTTTAGGAATAGTTAGAACCTGCCCAGAAAGTAGAGCCACTGATATTTTCTTATCCACAGCTTTAACTATGGGGGAGCCATTTTTCTAGAGTGGCTTGTGAATAAATGAGGATCTTTGATCCTCTTTTGGGGTGTGGAACTCAAAATTATTTTTCATAACTTAGATGTCAACTTCCAATATTGCTTCTAATTCTCTGATAGTTCCATAGTGGAATTTTCCAGAGGACAAACATTGCACAAAATAACAGAATGCCTGCAGACACAAATGTGAGGGTTTAAGACTCATAAAAACATACAACTAATATCTCTGTTGTTGTTGACATTTTTGTTTTATGAAATAATTGGTTTCTAATGTAAGTATTTTATTTATATTAAGGTGATTTTTGTTGTTATTTTAATGTTACTTTTCTTGCTATTAATTAACTAATTCTATGGAGCCCTTGATAATTTTTCAGTTTTATAAAGGGGTCTTTTGACCAACATATTTGTGAACTTATATAATTGTCTTTAAAATTATTAATAAAACTAAAAAAAATTGGAAAAACTACTAATATTATTTCATAATTCTATAAAACCATAAGTATATAATTGAATACAAAGTGATTGAGAAGAAATATACAGAAACTGCATTAATATTTGTTAGAATTATTAGGGTTTATAATCTGGATATACTTTTTTGTCCAATTTTATTTTGTCACTTATCAATTTTAAGGTTAGAATATGAAGTAATTGTAGCATTTTCATATTATATTTCATTGTGCTTTTTTGTTTTTAGTACCATATATTAATTATATATAATAATAAGTTTCTTTTTTTCTTAATTTTTTTCATTATTTAAATGCATTTTACACATCAAACATAATAATATTGAGTATTCTGAGAATCAAATAATACATAAAATTATTAAACTTTTACATTCATATTCTTTCATACCTTAAAAATATCACTAATGAATATTTAATACTATCTATAACTGAGGATCCTATATCTAATGTTGAATACTAAATTGTTTTAAAACATATAAAATATTCTTTGGGAATTAAGCGTAGTAAAGGAGCATAAAATATTAAAAATGAATCATTAAGAAATATATTCAAAAGCTCTTATATGATACCACCTGACATAGTGAGAGAGTATTTGAAGCATATTATATATCTGTGTACATTTTCTAATAATCAGTTTACTTAAAAAAGATTATCAGTGTTTCTAAGGGAGAAATTATTTTATAAGTATATTTTAAAAATTTCAAAATAGCAAAATCTCTTTGAAGTTAAACATTAAGAAAATGCTAATTTCAAATACAGTGAGAAAATTATCAATAATATTTCCATGATGTTTGTAGAACATGATTTTAATATTTTCAACTGTTAGTATTCAACAAACAATAACTATTTTAAGATATATTTCATTGTTATGTTTCCCTTTTCATTTCTGATTTTATTCATTTGGATACTGTCTCTGTGCCCTCTGGTTAGTCTGGCTAAAGGTTTATCTATCTTGTTGATTTTCTCAAAGAACCTGCTCCTAGTTTTGTTGATTTTTTTTTGTATAGTTCTTTTTGTTTCTATTTGGTTGATTTCATCCCTGAGTTTGATTATTTTCTTCTGTCTACTCCTCTTGGGTGAATTTGCTTTTTATTGTGCTAGAACTTTCAGGTGTGCTGTCAAGCTGTTAGTGTAAGCTCTTTTAAGTTTGTTTTTGGAGACACTTGAGCTATGAGTTTTCCTCTTAGCACTGATTTCATTGTGTTCCATAATTTGGGTATGTTGTGTCCTCATTTTCATTAAATTATAAAAAGCCTTTAATTTCTTTCTTTATCTCCTCCTTGACCAGTAGTGTGTTGTTCACCTTCCATGTATATGTGTGCTTTCAGTTGCTTTTTGTTGGAATTTAAGACCAGCCCTAGCCCATGGTGAGCTGATAGGGCACATGGGATTATTTCAGTCTTCTTGTATCTGTTGAGGCCTGTTTTGTGACAAATTATATGGCCAGTTTTGGAGAAGATATCGTGAGGTGCTGAGAAGAAGGTATATTCTTTTGCTTTAGGATGAAATGTTCTGTAAATATCTGTTAGATCCATTTGGTTCATAACTTCTATTAGTTTCACTTTTTATTTTCTCGGTTTAGCTTTTGTTTCCATGATCTGTCCATTGCTTAGAGTGGAGTGTTGAAGTCTCTCACTATTATTTTTTTATTTTTATTTTTATTATTATTATTATTTTTTTGGCTTTTCGATTGTGTAGGGTGCGATGTGTGCTTTGAGCTTTAGTAAAGTTTCTCTTATGATTGTGGGTGCCCTTGTATCGGAACATAGATGTTCAGAAATGAGAGTTCATCTTGGTAGATTTTTTCTTTGACCAGTATGAAGTGTCCTTCCTTATCTTTTTTTTTTTTTTTTTAGAAATAACTTTTGGTTGAAAGTTGATTTTATTCGATATTAGAATGGCTTTTTTGGGACCATTTGCTTGGAAAATCATTTTCCAACCTTTTACCTTGAGGTAGTGTCTGTCTTTGTCACTGAGGTGCATTTCCTGTATGCAGCAAAATGCTGGGTCTTGATTATGTATCTAGTCTGTTAGTCTATGCCTTTTTTTGGGAATTAAGTCCATTGATGTTTAGGAAAAGTGATTGTCACTTGCTGTTATTTTTGTTGTTAGATGTGGCATTATGTTTGTGTGCCTATCTTCTCTTTGGTTTGTTGAAAGATTACTTTCTTGCTTTTTCTAGGGTATAGTTTCCCTCCTAGTGTTGGTGTTTTCCATCTATTATCCTTTGTAGGGCTGGATTTGTGGAAAGATATTGTATAAATTTGGTTTTGTCATAGAATATCTTGGTTTCTCCATACATGGTAATTGAGAGTTTTGCTGGGTATAGTAGCCTGGGCTTGCATTTGTGTTCTCTTAGGGTTTCTGTGACATCTGCCCAGGATCTTCTAGCTTTCATTATCTCTGGTGAGAATTCTGGTGTAATTCTGATAGGTCTGCCTTTATATGTTACTTGGCCCTTTTCCCTTACTGCTTTTAATATTCTTTTTTTGTTTAGTGCATTTAGTGTTTTGATATTATGTGTCAGGAGGAATTTCTTTTCTAGTCCAGACTATTTGGAGTTCTGCAAGCTTCTTGTATGTTCATGGACATCTCTTTCTTTAGGTTAGGGCATTTTTCTTCTACAATTTTGTTGAAGATATTTACTGGCCCTTTAAGTTGGGAATCTTCACTCTCTTCTATACCTATTATACTTAGGTTTGTTCTACTCATTGTGTCCTGGATGTTCTGGGTTAGGAGCTTCTTGCTATTTACATTTTCTTTGACTGTTGTGTCAATGTTTTCTATGGTATCTTTTGCACCTGAGATTCTCTCTTCTATCTCTTGTATTCTGTTGATGATGCTTGCATCCATGACTCCTGATCTCTTTCCTAGGTTTTCTAACTCCAGAGTTGTCTCCCTTTGTGATTTCTTTATTGTTTCTATTTCCAATTTTAGATCCTGGATAGTGTTGTTCATTTCCTTTGCCTGTTTGATTGTGTTTTCCTGTAATTCTTGAAGGGATATTTGTGTTTCCTCTTTAAGGGCTTCTAGCTATTTACCTGTGTTCTCCTGTATTTTTTTAAGGGAGTTATTAATGTCCTTCTTAAAGTCCTCTATCATCATCATGAGAAATGATTTTAGATCTGAATCTTGCTTTTCCGGTGTGATGGTGTACCCAGGGCTTGCAGTGGTGGGAGAATTGGGTTCTGATGATGCCAAATAAACTTGGTTCCTGTTGCTTATGTCCTTATACTTGTCTCCTGTCATCTGGTTATCTCTAGTGCTACCTGCCCTGGCTATATCTGACTGGAGCCTGTCCTGCCTATGATCCTGGTTGTGTCAGAGCTCCTCAGAATTCAGCTGTCTCTGTGATCCTGTGATTCTGGGATTCTGTGTTCCTGAGATCCTGGATGTGTCAGAGTTCCTGGGAGTCAAGCTGCCTCGGGGACCCTGAGATCCTGTGTGACCAAGCTCCTGTGATCCTGTTATCCTGTGGTCCTGGGTGTGTTAGAGCACCTGGGAGTGGAGCTTCTTCTGGTTGTGTGGGACTGGCTTCGGAGTTGAGCCTAAGGTCTGCTCAGGGCACCGGCTCAGACTGGGAGGAACCAGTGCCACTGGTTTGGTGGAGTTCCTGGGTATCTGGGTCCTGCTGGTTCCAGTTACTTCTGGTGTTGGGGTAGATATTGTGTATTCCTTACCTCTGATCCTATGATCCTAGGTGTGTTAGAGAGCTTCTCTCAGTCAATTTTTAAAAAATATTTGACTAAAGTACCTGCTGTGGTTGGAAGGGACATCCTCAGGCTGGAACCTGCAGTCTTCCCATTGGCTGATTATTACTGTGTAATGAGTTTCTTTATGTCATTTTTGTACACTATAGTTACTGCCATATTTAAAAAATTTCTCTAAGGATTTATTTTATTTAAAAAATAAAAACATCAGGCATAATTTGAAATATAATATATTCTGATGTGTTGGTAAAATTTATATGGTAAAATAAATTAGAATAAGCTCCTTTAGACATTTAGGAATGTTTTCAATTTTAGGTAATCTGCCCATGAATCTATAATTTCTCCTGATTTCAAAGAAGAACAAAATCTCTTGCTAGTGAGATACCTCAGCAGGTCAAGGTGCCTGAGGGGAAGTATGACAAGTAGAGTTTAATCTCTAGAACCCATGGCCGGAGGAGAGAGTAATTTCTCAGAAGTTTTCTTCTGACCTTCACCTGACCTTCTTGTGGCCTGGGTGCACCCACCTTCCCACCTACTCACCTACATCTGCTATACATACAAAATAACTATAATGTAATAAAAATAATATTCTGCTAATCTCAGAGTAAAATCAATCTTCTGTTTTGAAATGTCCCCTCTTTTCTTTCAGATCTCTTTAAGAGAACCCCACTGTGGAAGCTTTTCTGCATGGAAGAGGACGGAATGCCAGACATGAGGTCAGAAAACAAAGATGATGGGAATCTGATGATAAAGTTCTAGGAACTTTTATCCTTATCCTAAGGTTTACCATTTGCAGTACATTTAACTGCATTCATTATTAGTAAGCTGATTAATAACAATCATAGTTACATGAGACTTTCCCTCATTAATTTAATATATTTATTTAGTCATTTATAACACCGTCTGGATGACCTGTTGACAGGCCATTTGAACAGATGCTGCCATTATAAAGATGAGTAAGCATGGTCTTACTTGGGGCTACCAGTGATTTTTGAAAATTAGGCATGGAAAATATCAAGTTTGGTTTATCAGGTGTTGCAGTAGATAGATGTGCCAAGAACTAGACCCCCATATAAAGCATAAAGGTTAATTTACCCAACCAGAATCTATTGAGAATGAACTATATGTAAAGTGAAGCATAAGATCCTGGCAAGCCAGGTGGTGGTGGCGCACACCTTTAATCCCAGCACTTGGGAGGCAGAGGCAGGTGGATTTCTGAGTTTGAGGCCAGCCTGGTCTACAGAGTGAGTTCCAGGACAGCCAGGGCTACACAGAGAAACCCTGTCTCAAAAAACCAAAAAAAAAAAAAAAAACCCAAAAAACCCCCCAAAAACATCATGGCAAATAGTTTTGCTTCTAGAGACACACAGCACAGTTGGTGATGTAATTATGCATACACACACTCATGCATAATCAGTGGCCCTAGTTCAAAGCAGTGTGAAATTAAGTGTTGATTACTACGGCAAGTAGAATCATGTTTTCTTAGAGACCCTTTCCAGGTCCTTCAGAGAGGAGAGTTTCATAGACAGGACTAAATAAAACCCATTTGTAAGGCATGGAGAACCTGAGACTGAGGAAGGATTGAAAAAAAATTTGGTCCTTTTGACCCAAAGTCACTCTTTGCATAACATTTCATAACATTTTCTCTCCTGAAACTAAATTCTGGTATAATCTACCACGTAATGCATAGGTTACAAAACTAAATTGTATTTAGTGCAGTTTAGAACAGAATGAAAGGTTTCATAGAATGCACATTTTAATCCATAATGCTTGAACAGCAGGTGGCCAAGGTTATAGCCAGACGTTTGCACTGAACCAAGTTAGACAGAATCAAGAAGCAAATTATACGCTGTGCTGAAAGATCAGAGGTGCAGCAGAGACTAGGAAAAAGCCCAACTAACAGACTGCTACTACAGTAAATAAGGGCAGGCTGGAGCAGACTGACTAATGAAGGATGAAATGACCTGACCTGTAAGGATACTATGTCTAGACAGATTATAGATTGCAGGAGGGCAAAAATGAGGAAGTAAGGGCGTCTTACAAAGAACTGGGTCTTATTTTGTGAACATGTGTTTAAACAATTCCCTGTGTTCTGAGGGATGGAGGTGAGACGGTATTCCAGAAAGCATCTTTTACCTTGAAACCACATGTTGAAGCACACTATTCTGACTCTGATACCTGAGAGAACCACAGAGACTTTATATATTGAAAGTGAGCAGGGAGTTACAGAGCTTTGGGACAAAGAAAGATCAGTAAAGAGAAATTTCATGTTAGATGTGTAAATTATAGGTTTAAAAGGGTACAAAATGTGAGATAAAAAACAATAGACAATTACAAATAACTTCAAATTATAAATTTCACACATCACAAATTTAAGCCAATAGGTTTATTAATAATATAATGAGGATGCTACATTTTATGGATATCAAAGAACACTAGCAGTGTCTCTAATTTTGCTAAGAAATGAGTACATCAGGCAACGGAACGAACAAGCTAGGACTAGAGAGTTTGCTGAAATTCCTGTCTAGGGAAATCTTGAGGTTTTCTAATGATATGAACCTAAGCCATTTCTAAGATAAAAATACAAATTTAGCTGATTTCTCTGGGGACAGTTGATCACATTTATCTGTGACTTCTCAAGTTTTGGGTCAGTTTTCTTCTTTACTGTCAGGGCTTTACTGAATACAGACTGTAGTAGTTTATGGAATCTGGAAGATGAATTATTGCAGTACTTTTCAGAAAGTGTTGTGGAAAAGTGCTTCCTGTTGCTTATGGATACATAAGCTATTTTCATACCACGTGCCCTTTAATGGCAGAGAGTTAATCCTTTCAGTAGAGTGATAAGAAATTTATTTTTCATGAAAAAAAACTATAGGGTATATCAAGAAAAATGATTTCATTTTATTTCTTTTGCATGGTCTATCATATAACATGTATATGATAAACATCTTTTGATTGGTCGAGGGACAGACTAATGTTTAGATTTGCTGGTTCTTTCCTGGCCTTTCACTGGCCAGGTTTTGTTGGTAGATATTTCTGGCCAGCAGGGGGCATCAAAGGCTCATCTTTGGATCAAGGAACAACAACAAAAAAATCTGGCCAAGGCAACTGCTAGAGAAATGCACTTTCAGGAAAGGGAAAGTTGAACTTAGCAAGAGGGCTTGCTTTAAATCTTTAAACAAAGTATTGATTTCTGTAATGCTAATTTTATACAATGTGAGTAGTATATTAGAGTAAAATTCTGGCTTTTACTTCTTTGTGACATAAAGAACTTCAGGAATGTTTAAAGACGAAAATAAAGATTACCCAGAACCAACTTAAACTCAAACTTGGATATATCTAATTTTATTTTTAGATACATAATGCATGGAATGTAAGATTCTCAGAGAATTAAATTAAAAATTGTTAAATTTTATCATGTATCTGTTAGACTAGTACTGAGTATATATTGGCAATAATTATTAAGTTGTTGAGTTAATGATGAAAAGAATCAAAATTATATAAAATTCAATAGTCTTACGATTAACTAATATTAGCATTATATCATATTTTCTTGTTAATTTTTAATAGCCACATAGTTCATTAATTATATAATTAGCTTTATTCAATAAAATATTCATTATCTATTTTGGTCCCAAATAGTTATTACAGATTTTTATTCCGTTGCTCTAGAATGAGGCGTAGATATAGATCACTTATTTATTAGTTTATTAAAAAATTAAAACTTTACAGGAAGATGTTTTATTGTTTCTTTGTGAATTTCATATCATACACTCCAATCCCACTCATCTCTCCATTTCTCCATATCTGCCTTCTGCCCTTGCAACCTCCCCCAAAAGAGAAGAAAACAAAATGAAACATCTTGCTGTGGAAGCTGCGGTGTGTCACTCTGTGGAACACAATGTACCCTTTTGCCCAGACAGCTTTATTTGGAACTGTTTATTGTATTAAGTCACTGGTCTGGTTTGAGGCCTTTGGCTTCTGCTCCACCATCAGTACGGGGATCCTTACCAAGACTTCTCTTAGATATCCTATTGTTGCCCTGGGTTATGGAGATCCCGCAGCTTTGCTTCTCCAGGAGCAGCCTCTTCACACACTCCAGCAGTTCATAGATGAGATAGATGTTGGGGTGGGCCAACTCAAAGGCCCGGATCTGGGCCTGGGTCGTAGTTGACTTGGTCAACCTGCCAGCTCTCCTGCTTTGCCTAGGGGAGTGGCAGGACCATCTCTCAGCCTGCAGTAGCCACAAGGGGCAAGGACCAGCTGCCAGCCGTTCTGCTACCGGGGCCAGCTCTCCAGCATGGCCCTGGTGAGGTACAGGGCCAGCTCTCCTGAGTGCCGCAGCAGGGAAGGGATGAGGTCAGCTCTCCAGGACCCATGCATCAACACAGATCTGCCAGGGTCCTCTGTGGCAGCATGGAGACATCACCACATCTTCTGGTGGCAGTGCAGGCTGCTCACACCAGGCTGTTTCTCTTCCCTTCTGTCTCCAGTTCCTGTCTTCATAGTGCACAGACCTTTCTGCTTCTCTTTCTCTCCCATCTCTCTCCCATACTCGCTCATTGTAATTTTTTTTGTTTTTTGTTTTTTGTTTTTCGAGACAGGGTTTCTCTGTATAGCCCTGGCTGTCCTGGAACTCACTCTGTAGACCAGGCTGGCCTCGAACTCAGAAATCTGCCTGCCTCTGCCTCCCAAGTGCTGGGATTAAAGGCGTGCACCACCTCCACTCGTGCCAGGCGACAGCCGGGGGAAGGGGCATCGGATTTTATTAATCAAATTTGTTCTTTGACAAGTTTCATACAAGGGAGCAACTCATTCTCTTATATTTTTGGTTGTGAGCCTAGCCTTTAACGGCTGAGCCATCTCTCCAGCCCGCAACTCATTCTCATTACTCTGAACTCCCCTGCCCCTGCAACTCTCCTATCCTCTTTTCCTCCTTTCAGTTCCCGCTCCTCCCTACAAGGCTGTTTCTCACATTAATGTCCTTTTGTGTTGTTTATGATGCACTGAATTTACTCAGGGCTGTCTGTGTGATTATCCAGTGAAGACTGGTGCACTCAGTCTTGAAGATACTGACTCTCCATCCTCTACACTCGTCTTTAGTCCATCCTTCAACAGCAAGGAGGAGAGTTTTAAGAGCCCTCTCCTCCACCCCCTTCTGCCCGTGGACAGTCCACTTGTGGGCAGGCTTAGCACAGTGTGCTATCCTTCACCCGACCTTTCAGCTTTTGAATTGTTTTCACATTTTCTGTGACATTCCCTATACTAGAGTGGGGGTGGTATATGTCCTTGTTTAGGGCTGATCAGTCAGCCATCCCACTGTCTTACACCACAATGAACAACAAGGAACTGTTGTTCTGTGTAAGAGCTAAGAGCTCCTCTGTTTAAGGTTTCGGGCTGCGTTGTCCTATGTAAAACAGATGTTTAGAAGGTAGGTGGGCACCATGGACATTGGTACTTTGATAAGTTCCTTGGGGCTTTTTGCTATGTAGCGGGGCTGGGAAGCACTGCTGTGAGTTGCACAGCCCAACTGTTGCCTAAAGAGGTTGCCCAGACCCAGAACAGCACTCATTACCTACATACAATACAGCTGCCTTCACAAACACTCAGTACTTCTGTTCATAGTACAGCATACAGGTTCAGTGGCATTCTCATCGCTAGGGAGTGTGAGAAATGCAGGAGCTCTATTCTCTTCCTCTTTCAGCCAGGAGTTAGGTTTTAACAAGGCCGTCTGGCAGTGTGAGCATAGGCAGTGTGAGTTAAAGGCAAAGGTGCACTTGCATATCTTATTTTTATTTGGACTTCATTCCCCACACATGACTATTGCTTGTTTCTAGTTCTTTTAAGGAAAGGTAGAGACAGTATTTTAGCTGTTGAAAGACATGAAAGTAGGGGTTTAGAATGGGGCATGAACGAGATATAATATATAGAGATGTGTCTACTTGGACATTTAAATCTTTCTAGAATTGAAACCAAAAGTGGACAGAAGTGCTATTGGGAATGAAGAAAGAACAGTGAGGCTGACCATTATTTAGAGTCCTGGACATCTGAACCTTCCCTCACAGTCCTACCTAACTCCCAGCTCTCCTCTCACTTGATGCTTTTTGTGTTTATCATTTTGCACATGCTATGGATAGGTTTACTCATCTGGGGAACTTGCAATTTCTATACAAGTTTCCTTGATTTCATTGGTTGGTCTCTGACAACTCAGACAAGGCCACCTCAGCATTAGATAGTGCCTAGTGGAAGAAACAGGACTCTCCCATGCTGCTGTGTTTCATGTCCTGTAAGGTGGTGTAGGACATTTGGGTCATAGGGTGTGAAAGGCATAATAGTGGTGACAATAAAAAAAATCTTTTGTTTTGTAGGAAAAGGGACACCTTTTTCTCATAGAATAATTTGAACATGTAAATATGGAATGGATGAGACCAGTAGGAAATCATCCTTAGAATATTACAAATCTTAGAAATTTCAAGATCCATGGCTGAATTCCATGTTGTCAAAGTTTATTGGTCAAACAGGATATTTGCATAGCTTAATATTATCACCCCAAATATTTATTCCAAAGGAAAAATAGCAAATATATATAAGAGAAGATTCTGTACCACTGTATGGATTT
The DNA here is from genome assembly GCA_902729485.2 of Mus minutoides. Lineage (NCBI taxonomy): Eukaryota > Metazoa > Chordata > Mammalia > Rodentia > Muridae > Mus > Mus minutoides. Next base: position 54,069 of record LR751633.1, read on the forward strand.
CCCCTGTACTCAAGTAATTATTTCCTTAGCTATAACAAAGTTTTTTTAAGTTATGAGGTGCCACTTGCTGGTTGTTGGACTTAATTCCAGGGCAAATGGAATCCTCCTCAGAAAGTCCTCAAAGAGAAAATTTAAACAAATATAAAAAGATAGGGTAGAAAATGGTTGAAAATGATTTACATCCTTTATCTCTGGCTTACACACAAATACACACACACATACACATACACATATACATATACACATACACACATATACATATACACACATATACACATGCACATACACATACACAAATATGCATCACACATAAACACATACATATACACACATATATACACACATATACATACACACATATACACATGTACACAAACATACACACATGGATGTGCATACATATTTGTGCACACAATGGACAAGAAAAAGAGAAAGGCTCTCATTCAAAGACCATAAAATATGGGTCCAGACAGAATCAAGATAAGAGAGTGGTAGGAAACTGGTAAAGCTCAGTCAAAACTTGTAGATTAGATACTAATGTTAGTTTCTTTTTATTTAAAAAAGGATTTTTATTAATTTTCTTAACGGTGTGCATGTACACACACATGCAGTACTATTTGTGATGCAATGAATTATAATGGTCAATGCTATTACGTTCCTAATGTGTGTTAGAGAGGTTGGCAAGGTGTCTACAAATAACTAATGCCGATATTCCTTACAGTTTTGTCAGAGAATTGATTTAGACATAGAGTTCACATCTGGCTGTATGTGATCATGAGGGAAGAGGGCAGGATAAAGGCTCCGGATGGTTGCAAATCTTGGGGTCTTGAACTGTAGTAGAATAGTTAACACAAATAAGGAATTACAGAAAAAAGGAGTATGAGGGAGGCCATTTCATTTCTCAGCGTGTCATGTGTGTACACAGTTTCTTCTCTGGCTTATTTTTAAACACGTAGAATAATTTATTGAAATGTAAGAACATGTTAAATGTGCTTAGTGTTATAAATGGTTAAAGAGATTTGATCAGATATGTGGTGGTGTTCAGTAGGCTCCTGCGGTAGCTGCTTGTTGAGCAGAGTGAAGCTTCCCTGAGCATGTTTCTGCAGACCGAATAACCGGTTTCAGATGGTCTGGCGAGACATTCCTTTGAAAAGCAAATGAGGCACAGTTAGAGTCTGTGGGGCAGACAGGGTGTGGACTTGGGAAAATGATTGGTAATTAACTAGGTAAAGCCTGCTGACACAAAGTCTGATCTGAGTAGTGATAAAGTGTGTTGGTACTTATTATAGTAAATGGGATTTCCTTGGTGGACTCTCCACCAGTGGAAGTGGGTGAGAAGAGACTGCGTTATTAAATAGTCTCATAGCTAACTGCTTGAGCATACAGAGTGCTCACAGAACACACATAACTCCCACAAGGAGCCCCGAGGGCATGGCTGATGTAATTTGGCCTCATAGATTCCACTCACTGACAAGCATCAGTTCGTTCCTCATCAAAACAAGGTGTTTGTCTAAAAATCTTCACACTGGTAGGAGGAAGTATGTACCCTCCGGGATAAAATCTTCTCCATCTTTGCTAAGTTCCTGTACCATAGACACTGACTCAGGCCTGTTGTTTCTGTCAGATATCCACAGGAGAGGGCTGACTATTCTGTGAGGGGAGGGAGGGCTTGGAGTTGGTCAGAGCTTTCACACCACTCAGATGGACTGCATTCTGAAAAACTAGCACCGTCTTTTCTTACCAAACACACTGCCTGTTTCCCCTACTTATTCTGGATCAGTGGAGAAAGACAAAGGGAAAAAAATCAAATCCTTGCACCAATACCTGTTTTGGAGTAGGGAGAAGAAGAAAACCAAACCAAGCCCACCCAAACACGCCCCCCTACCCCCCAAAAAAAACCAAAACCAAAGAAACACGAAATTCCAACTATACTTATTTGGATATGTCCACACAGGTAATGATTTCTTTTTTCTTTTCTTTTTTTTATTAGATATTTTCTTTATTTATATTTCAAATGCTATCCTAAAAGTTCCCTATACACTCCCCCCGCCCTGCTCCCCTATCCTCCCACTCCTACTTCTTGGCCCTGGCGTTCCCCTGTACTGGGGCATATAAAGCTTGCAAGATCAAGAGGCCTCTCTTCCCAATGATGGCCAACTAGGCCATCTTCTGCTACAAATGCAGCTAGAGACACAAGATCTGGGGGTACTGGTTAGTTCATATTGTTGTTCCACCTATAGGGTTGCAGACCCCTTTAGCTCCTTGGGTACTTTCTATAGCTCCTCCATTGGGGGCCTTGTGTTCCATCCTATAGATGAAGGTGAGCATGCACATTTGTATTTGCCAGGCACTGGCATAGCCTCATATGAGACAGCTATATCAGGGTCCTTTCAGCAAAATCTTGCTGGCATATGCACTAATGTCTGGGTTTGGTGGCTGACTGTGGGATGGATCCCCGGGTGGGGTAGTTTCTGGATGGTCCATCCTTTCATCTTAGCTCCAAACTTTGTCTCTGTAACTCCTTTCATGGATGTTTTGTTCTCTATTCTTTTTTTTTTTGTTTTTTTCTTTCCATTTTTTATTAGATATTTTCTTCATTTACATTTCACATGTTCTCCCAAAAATCCCCTAAACCCTCCCCCATCCCCCACCCTGCTCTCCTACTGACCCCACCCACTCCTCCCTATTGGCCCTGGCGTTCCCCTGTACTGGGGCATATAAAGTTTGCATGACCAAGGGGCCTCTCTTCCCAGTGATGGCCAACTAGGCCATCTTCTTCTATATATGCAACTAGAGACATAAGCTCTGGGGGTACTAGTTAGTTCATGTTGTTCTTTCACCTATAGGGTTGAAGACCCCTTCAGCTCCTTGGGTACTTTCTCTAGCTCCTTCCTTGAGAACCCTGTGTTCCATCTAATAGCTGACTGAGAGCATCCACTTCTGTGTTTGCCAGGCACTGGTATAGCCTCCCATGANACAGCTATATCAGGGCCCTTTCAGCACTATCTTGCTGGCATATGCAATAGTGTCTATGTTTGGTGGCTGATTATGGGATGGATCCCTGGCTGCAGGAGTCACTGGTTGGTCCATCCTTTAGATTCAGCTCCTCACTTGACCTCTGTAACTCCTTCAATGTGTGCTTTGTTCCTAATTCTAGGAAGGGGCGAAGTGTCCACATTTTGATCTTCCTTCTTGAGTTTCATGTGTTTAGTAAGTTGTATCTTGGGTAGTCTAGGTTTCTGGGCTAATATCCACTTATCAGTGAGTACATGTTATGTGAGTTCTTTTGTGATTGGGTTACCTCACTTAGGATGATACCCTCCAGATCCATCCATTTGCCTAGGAATTTCATGAATTCATTGTTTTTAACAGTTGAGTAGTACTCCATTGTGTAAATGTACCACATTTTCTGTATCCATTCCTCTGTTGAGGGACATCTGGGTTCTTTCCAGCTTCTGGCTATTATGAATAAGGCTTCTATGAACATGGTGGAACATGTGTCCTTATTCTCTATTCTAAGAAGCAATGAAGTATCCACACTTTGGTCTTCCTTATTCTTGATTTTCCTGTGTTTTGCAAATTGTATCTTGTGTATTCTAAGTTTCTGGGCTAATATCCACTTTTCAGTGAGTGCATATCAAGTGAATTCTTTTGTGATTGGGTTACCTCACTAAGGATGATATCCTCCAGATACATCCATTTGCCCAAGAATTTCATAAATTCATTGTTTTTAATAGCCGAGTAGTACTCTATTATGTAAATGTACCACATTTTCTGTATCCATTCCTCTGTTGAGGAACATCTGGGTTCTTTCCAGCTTCTGGCTATTATAAATAAGGCTGCTATGAACATAGTGGAGCATGTGTCCTTATTACCAGTTGGAACATCTTCTGGGTATATGCCCAGGAGTGGTATTGCTGGATCTTCTGGTAGTACTATGTCCAATTTTCTGAGGAACCTCCAGACTGATTTCCAGAGTGGTTGTACCAGCTTGCAATCCCACCAGCAATGGAGGAGTGTTCCTCTTTCTCCACATCCTCACCAGCATCTGCTGTCATCTGAGTTCTTGATCTTAGCCATTCTGACTGGAGCGAGGTAGAATCTCAAGGTTGTTTTGATTTGCATTTTCCTGATGATTAAGTATGTTGAACATTTTTTTCAGGTGCTTCTCAGCCATTCGGTATTCCTCACTTGAGAGTTCTTTGTTTAGATCTGTACCCCATTTTTAAATGGGTTTATTTGAATATCTGGAGTCTAGCTTCTTGAGCTCTTTGTATATATTGTATATTAGTCCCCTATCAGGTTTAGGATTGGTAAAAATTCTTTCCCAATCTGTTGGTGACCTTTTTGTCTTGCTGACTATGTCTTTTGCCTTTCAGAAGCTTTGCAATTTCATGAGGTCCTATTTGTCAATTTTTGATCTTATAGCACAAGCCATTGCTGTTCTGTTTAGGCATTTTTCCCCAGTGCCCATATATTTGAGGCTTTTCCCCACTTTCTCCTCTATAAAATTCAGTGTTTCTGGTTTTATGTGGAGTTCTTTGATCCACTTAGACTTGAGCTTTGTACAAGGAGATAAGAATGGTTCAATTTGCATTCTTCTACATGATAACTGCCAGTTGTGCCAGCACCAATTGTTGAAAATGCTGACTTTTTCCACTGGATGGTTTTAGCTCCCTTGTCAAAGATAAGGTGACCATAGGTATGTGGGTTGATTTCTGGGTCTTCAATTCTATTCCATTGATCTACTTGTCTGTCGCTGTACCAGTACCATGCAGTTTTTATCACAATTGTTCTGTAGTACAGCTTGAGGTCAGGGATGGTGATTCCCCCAGAGGTTCTTTTATTGTTAAGAATAGTTTTTGCTCTTCTAGGTTTTTTATTATTCCAGATGAATTTTCAAATTACCCTTTCTAACTCAGTGAAGAATTGAGTTGGAATTTTCATGGGGATTGCATTGAATGTATAGATTGCTTTTGGCAGGATAGCCATTTTGACTATATTAACCCAGCTAATGTATGAGCATAGGGGATCTTTCCATCTTCTGAGATCTTCTTCAATTTCTTTCTTTAGAGACTTGAAGTTCTTATCATACAGATCTTTCACTTCCTTAGTTAGAGTCACACCAAGATATTTTATATTGTTTGTGACTATTGTGAAGGGTGTTGTTTCCCTAATTTCTTTCTCAGCCCATTTATCCTTTGTATAGAGAAAGGCCATTAGTTTGTTTGATTTAATTTTATATCCAGCTACTGCACTGAATGTGTTTATCAGGTTTAGGAGTTCTCTGGTGGACCTTTTAGTGTCACTTATATATATATCATATCATCTGCTAATAGTGATGTTTTAACTTCTTCCTTTTCAATTTGATTCCTGATCTCCTTTTGTTGTTAAATTGCTCTGGCTAGAACTTCAAGTACTAAATTGAATAGGTAGGGAGAAAGTGGGCAGCCTTGTCTAGTCCCTGATTTTAGTGGGATTGCTTTGAGTTTCTCTCCATTTAGTTTGATGTTGGCCACTGGTTTGCTGTAGATTGTTTTTATTATGTTTAGGTATGGGCCTTGAATTCTTGATCTTTCAAGACTTTTATCATAAATGGGTGTTGGATTTTGTCAAATGCTTTCTCAGTATCTAATGAGATGATCATGTCGTTTTTGTCTTTGAGTTTGTTTATATAGTGTATTACGTCGATGGATTTCCCTATATTAAACTATCCCTTCATCAATGGGATGAAGCCTACTTGGTCATGATGGATGATCATTTTGATGTGTTCTTCAGTTCGGTTTGTGAGGATTTTATTGAGTATTTTTGCATCGATATTCATGAGAGAAATTGGTCTGAAGTTCTCTTTCTTTGTTGGATCTTTGTATGGTTTATGTATCAGAGTAATTGTGGCTTCATAGAATGAATTGGGAAGAGTACCTTCTGTTTCTATTTTCTGGAATAGTTTGAGGAGAGTTGGGATTAGGTCTTCTTTGAAGGCCTGATAGAATTCTGCACTAAACCCATCTGGTCCTGGGCTTTTTTTGGTTGGGAGACTATTGATGACTGCTTCTATTTCTTTAGAGGAAATGGAACTGTTTAGATCATTAATCTGATCCTGATTTAACTTTGGTACCTTGTATCTGTCTAGGAAGTTGTCCATTTTATCCAGGTTTTCCAGTTTTGATGAGTATTGCCTTTTGTAGTAGGATCTGATGATGTTTTGGATTTCCTCAGGTTCTGTTGGTTTCTCATTTTTCATTTCTGATTTTGTTAATTAGAATATTGTCCCTATGCCCTCTAGTTAGTCTGTTTAAGGCTTTATCTAGCTTGTTGATTTTCTCAAAGAACCAGCTCCTGGTTTGGTTGATTCTTTGAATAGTTCTTTTTGTTTCCACTTGGTTGAATTCAGCCCTGAGTTTGATTATTTTCTGCCGTCCACTCCTCATCGGTGAATTTGCTTCTTGTAGTTCTAGAGCTTCTAGGTGTGCTGTTAAGTTACTAGTGTATGGTCTCTCTAGTTTCTTTTTGGAGGCACTCACCGCTATAAGTTTTCCTCTTAGGACTGCCTTCATTGTGCCTGATAATTGGGTATGTTGTGGCTTTATTTTCATTCAACTCTAAAAAGTCTTTAATCTCTTTCTTTATTTCTTCCTTGGCCAAGGTATCATTGAGTAGAGTGTTGTTCAGTTTCTACGTGAATGCTGGCTTTCTATTATTTATGCTGTTACTGAAGATCAGACTTAGTTCGTGGTGATCTGATAGGATGCATGGGATAATTTCAATATTTTTGTATCTGTTGAGGCCTATTTTGTGACTAACTATATGGTTAATTTTGGAGGAGGTACCATGAGGTGCTGAGAAGAAGGTATATCCTTTTTGTTAGAATAAAATGTTCTGTAGATATCTATTAAATCCATTTGTTTCATAATTTTTGTTAGTGTCCATGTGTCTCTGTTTAGTTTCTGTTTCCAGGATCTGTCCATTGGTGAGAGTGGGATATTGAAATCTGCCACTATTATTGTGTGAGATGCAATTTTTGCTTTGAGCTTACTAAAGTTTCTTTAATGAATGTGGCTGCTCTTGCATTTGGAGCAGAAATATTCAGAATTGAGAGTTCATCTTGGTAGATTTTACCTTTGATGAGTATGAAGTGCCCCTCCTTGTCTTTTTTTGATAACTTGGCGTTGAAAGTCAATTTTATCTGTTATTAGAATGGCTACTCCAGTTTGTTTCTTAGGACTGTTTGCTCTGAAAATTGTTTTCCAGCCTTTTACTCTGAGGTAGTTTCTGTATTCTTCCCCGAGGTGGGTTTCCTGTAAGCAGCAAAATGTTGGGTCTTGTTTTTGTAGCCAGTTTATTAGTCTATGCCTTTTTATTGGGGATTTGAGTCCATTGATGTTAAGAGAAATTAAAGAAAAGTAATTGTTGCTTCCTGTTATTTTTGTTGTTAAAGTAGGGATTCTGTTCTTGCAGCTGTCTTCTTTTAGGTTTGTTGAAGGATTTTTTTTGTTTTTGTTTTTTCCAGGGTGTAGTTTCTGTCCTTGTGTTGATGGTTTCCCTTTATTATCCTTTGAAGGGCTGGATTTGTGGAAAGATATTGCGTGAATTTGGTTTTGTCATGGAATACTTTGGTTTCTGCTTCTATGGTAATTGAGAGTTTTGCTGGGTATAGTAGCCTGTGTTGGCATTTGTGTTCTCTTAGGGTCTGTATAACATCTGTCCAGGATCTTCTGGCTTTCATAGTCTCTGGTGAAAAGTCTGGAGTGATTCTAATAGGCCCTCCTTTTGACCTTTTCCCCTTACTGCTTTTAATATTCTGTCTTTATTTAGTGCGTTTGTTGTTCTGATTATTATGTGTCGGGAGGAATTTCTTTTCTGTTCCAGTCTATTTGGATTCTGTAGGCTTCTTGTATGTTCATGGGCATCTCTTTCTTTAGGTTTGAGAAGTTTTCTTCTATAATTTTGTTGAAGATATTTGCTGGCCCTTTAAGTTGAAAATCTTCATTTGCATCCACCCCTATTATCTGTAGGTTTGATATTCTCATTGTGTCCTGGATTTCCTGCATGTTTTGAGTTGGGATCTTTTTGCATTTTGCATTTTCTTTGATTGATGTGCCCATGTTCTCTATGGAATTTTCTGCACCTGAGTTTCTCTTTTTCATCTCTTGTATTCTGTTATTGATACTATTGTTCCTGATTTCTTTCCTAGGGTTTCTATCTCCAGAGTTTTCTCACTTTGAGTTTTCTTTATTGTTTCTACTTCCCTTTTTAGGTCTTACATGGTTTTGTTCCATTCCATCACCTGTTTGGTTGTGTTTTCCTGTAATTCTTTAAGGGATTTTTCTGTTTCCTCTTCAAGGACTTCTACCTGTTTAGCAGTGTTTTCCTTTGATTCTTTAAGAACTTCTACCTGTTTAGCAGTTCTCTCCTGTATTTCTTTAAGTGAGTTATTAATGCCCTTCTTAAGGTCCTCTACTAGCATCATGAGATATGATTTTGAATCTGAATCTTACTTTTTGGGTGTGTTGGGGTATCCAGGACTGGCTGAGGTGGGGATGCTGGGTTCTGATGATGGTGAGTAGTCTTGGTTTCTGTTGGTAAGATTTTTACATTTGTCTTTCGCCATCTGGTAATCTCTGTTTTTAGTTGTTATAGTTGTCTCTGGCTGGAGCCTGTTCCTCCTGTGATTCTGTTAGCCTCTGTCAGCTGTCCTGGGAGTCTAGCTCTCTTCTGAGTCTCAGTGGTCAGAGTACTCTCTTCAGGCAAGCTCTCCTTTTGCAGGGAAGGTGCACAGAGTTCTGGCATTCAGACCTGTCTACTGGGTGAAAATGAAGGCCAGAAACAGGGCTCATCCCAGAAGATGGGTTGCCTCTGCAGTCTGTAGGCTCAACTGCACAGACTGGTCTCTGAGGGACCCAAGAAACAAGATGGTTTTCTCACCTGCTCTGGAGTTCAGAGCCACCCTAGGTGGTCACCTCTCCTCAGGCAGGGAAGGTGCCCAGATGTCTGCAGCCCGAAACGCAGTTCTGTTACTTCTGCAGTTGGTTTTCTCACTCTCTGCAATCTGTAAGCTGATATGCGCAGACTGGTCTCTGAGGGACCTGGGAGACAAGATGGCTCCCTCACTTGCTCTGAGGGTCATAGACCTCCCAGGCAGCCACCTCTCCTCTGGTGGGGAAGATGCCCGGATATCTGCAGCCCAAAATAGGGCCTGTATCAGAAGCTGTATTGCTTCTGCTTGTCCCAGAAACTGTGTCACTTCTGCAGTCTGCTCTCTCCTCCTCTGCAGTCTGCAAGCTGATATGCGCAGACTGGTCTCAGAGGGACCTGCGAGACAAGATGGCTCCCTCACCTGCTCAGGGGGGTCCAAGCCCTCCCGGGTGGCCACCTCTCCTCTGGCAGGGAAGGTGCCTGGATGTCTGGAGCCCGAAATGGGGGTCTGTCCCAGAAGCTGTGTCGCTTCTGCAGCCTGCTTTCTCACCCTCTGCAGTCCGAGAGCTGATCTGTGCAGACTGGTCTCAGAGCAGGTAATGACTTCTATTAAAAAAGCTATGTTGGGAAATTGGTGAATAAGTGTGGCTAATCAATAAAGTATTTCAATGGTGTTTCAGAATGAAATTACCAAAGTTGTTTGAGAAAGTAGTCATCCAACGCTATATGGTTGTAATATTTAAGTGGTGAGGTTTGGGACACTAGTTCTATTTCTTGTATTTTAAATGCTGACTTTTATTTACTTTTGTTTTAAGAAACAGTCATGATAATTAGTAACTCTAAGATGGCTCAGCATTCACTATGCTGTAACTGTGTAGAAAATATTGCAGGCTCTTGGAGGGCTTGCGGAGATGTTAGTGAAAAGCTATTAACCTTTGAAGGCAGACAAAGCCCACATGCCTTTAACCCTCAGGAGGCAGAGGCAGCTGAGCTCCAGGTCTAGGGAGAAACCCCATCACGGGATAATGTGGAGAGTACAGGGCAGGACACCTGTTGTCCTTCTCTGGCACCTTGTGCATACATGTAAACAGGCACCTCACATACATGTACACAAACAAAAGAATCAAGACTCAGAGGGTTAGGTAATAGTGCATACTCTTTGTAGCACTGCTATAATATTTTAGTTTTTAAATGAAAACTTTCACTCATATGCAGAGTGTAATAGTTATTTTTCTCATTGCCGTAGCAGAATACCCACAGGAGCAATTGGTGATGAACATTTATTTTGCTCTTGGCTTGAGGAGATACAGTCTCTCATGGCCTTTGACATGGAAGCTTGTAGCTGATCACACTGGGGTTGATTAGGAAACAGGGTTAGACTGGCAGCAGACATGGTCCAGAATTCTCAGGACCAACCCACAGGGCCTGACATTTTCCATAGGCCCCATGTCTAGAAGGTTCCACAAACCTCCCAAAACATCATCACCAGTTTGGGAACAGGGGTTCACATATGAGTGTAAGTGGGGACAGTCCACACATAACCATGATACAAAGTAAGAAGAATGACTAAAATATTTTGGAATTTAGTGTGCATGCACATATGAGCACACAGAATGCACACTACATTTACATGGTTTTCACATGCAATTATTTTTTTATTACATTTTTGTTGGTTGTATGTGTGTACATGTGAGGGTTCCCACATGCCATTGCACATGTGTTGAAATCAGAGAAGAATTTGCAGGAGTCTGATTTTCTTTCTAACACGTGTAGCCCAGGGATTGATATTGAGCCATCTTACCAGCCCCTTTCAACTTTTATCTTTTTATTCAGGATAGGAGGGGACTGTTAATGCTTAATTTCTGATTAGTCTTTGTCTTTATGAAAGAATCACTTTTTAATCTGTTATAGGGTGGAATCAAGCACCATGTGCGGAGGTACTTTATTGGAATTAGCAAAGTCCCAGATGGGGCAATAGGAGCTAAATTTCAGAGAACAATCAGATATCGGGATCAGCAATCTCAGTGAGCACCCCATACCCACTCTATCAAGAATAGGCAAAATTCTATATGACATATAGACTAGTAATGGTATTTTCTTTAAACAACTTAGACTACATTCAAGGAATTGAAAGCAAATCTTGTAAAATATGTTTGTGAATATAAGCTATGAAATTTGGGATAACACATTTCAATTGGAGCAACAAAAATTTTAGAAGCCAAAATGGTAATAAAATGATGAGGAAAAATAGGAGTAATGGTCAAATCTGTAGTGGTTCCTCAAGAATGAACGTGCGTTTTGATGGACTTCTGTGATGTCTTTTCCCTGGCTGATGAGGTTCTTCAGACCCAAAAGCTCCTCACCTGGATACTGTTTTCTTCTTTCTAATTGTTTCTTACCTGTGACACGTCTCACAGACTCTTTTACTTTGCCGGGGCACTGACTTCTCTCATGTCACCCTCAACAATCTTCCATCATGATTACTTCAGTCCATGCTTGCTTTATGAATGACTGTCAATTTGGGACTTAACTCCTTGCCAGGACCGTTTGGTCTCAGGATTGGGACTTCTTAATTCTTGGCTCTACTTTGTGAACCACATATCGTTTTACTGCCCCAGAACCACTAGGCGGAGGAGATTTCTAGCAAATCATAGCAATTTGCAAAGGTGAGGCGATTATTTTAAAATACTAACCATTTGTGAGTTTTTGGTATGTGCTTTGAAAAAAATTAGAAGATGTTTAGAAAAATGGAAGGGGAAGTGTAGAGATTTTCAGTTCCCTTTCCCAATATAGTGAATCTCTTGTATTATTGTTCTTCATTTGATGCGATTGATGATCTAATATTAATAACTCTCTATTGTCTGGGTTACATATTTTATATTAGGGTTCACACCTTGTGTTGTATATTGTATATATTGTTTCAGGCTGGTGTAAAGAATATTTTACTGGGGTTCTAGGTAAGACGACATTGAATCTGTGGATCAGTTGGGAAAACCGCTGTCTTGACAATGATGAGTAACACCACATATGTCATTGGTGACCTGTGACTTTTTAAAAATTTCTTCTATTAAAGTTTTGTAGTTTTCTCAAGCATGTCTCAACCTGTCGTTAGTCTTTCCTTAAGTTTAGAGCTGTGCTTTCCTACATAGCATAGCCTGTCTGCATGTTGCTGTTAAGAACTTGAAATGTGGCTTAAGTGGAAACAACTATTAGATTTCAAAGATTTAGTAGCAGAAAAGAGGCAAATGAGCCATCAGTAATGTTATTTTAACTATTATATTTTAATTGTCTTAAATAAGAATATTATTGATTTAATTTAATCTACTTGTTTTTGCTTTTTCATGTAGCTACTAGGAAATTTAAAATTATGCATGAAGCTAGCATTATATATTATTAATAAAACTTCTCTAGAATTTACATACATTACCTTATTTTTACATCAATTAGCTTTGATGGCTAAATTGGGGTTAGAAGTAAATTAGGGTTCAATGTCCTAAAGATACTTTATATTTCTCATACAGAGCACTCTAGGCATATGTACTGGCTAGTTTTTGTGTCAACTTGACACAGCTGGGTTTTCACAGAGAAAGGTGCTTCAGTTGGGGAAATGCCTCCATGAGATCTAGCTGTGAGGCATTTTCTCAATTAGTGATCAAGGGCCCCTTGTGGGTGGGACCATCTCTGGGCTGGCAGTCTTGGGTTCTATAAGAGAGCAGGCTGAGCAAGCCAGGGGAAGCAAGCCAGTAAAGAACATCCCTCAATGGCTTCTGCATCAGCTCCTGCTTCCTGACCTACTTGAGTTCCAGTCCTGACTTCCTTTGATGATGAACAGCTGTATGGAAGAGTAAGCTGAATAAACCCTTTCCTCCCCAACTTGCTTCTTGGTCATGATGTTTGTGCAGGAATATAAACCCTGACTAAGACAGCATATAACTATTTCTCTTTGGTACTCTTAAGTAGGATTTGTCAGAAAAAGAGATGCACTGTGGTGACTTTCTTGCCATTAAATGAGGCCATAATAGAATGATTACAAAATAAAATGCAAGATCAAGCTCCGGGGTTCTTCTCTAATAGAAACCTTCCAAGGCTTTAGGCTGATGCTAGTAATGAAATCACAAGACCCTATATTTTGTAGCTTTTGCAAAAAAGTAAGACATCTTCAGTACTGAGGATTGAACCACTCCTGAATTAAATACCTAGCCTATTTCCCCCATCTTTGTGTGCATTGAATGAAATTGATTTTTGTCAGAATTTCTGTGTTAGTAATTCTAATAAACACTGGGGATTCTTGTGCTGGAAGATCAGTGTATGTAACCTGAAAGGAGGAAGGTAAACAGAAGTGCCATTCTCAGTCGTTTTCAACATTTGATCCCTGGAAGGTCTCTACGATCCTTTGGGTGTACTGGCAAAGTCAATCCATTTTTATATTAATATTCAAGTGTTATTTTACTTTTAAATTCTACTCCTCTAGATATTACACTGTAAAAATTTCCAACATCTTATGTATAAGCAGATGAAGGAGTCATTGTATCTTTTGGTATATTAAACACGAGGAGTTTGCAAGTCTAAAGTCGTTCTTTTTGCTGCCCCTCATTGAAAGTTTGATCACAAAAATGTGCCAATCCGTATGCATGTTTGTGAGATTCTGTACATATGAAATAATGAATGGTTAATCTTTAACCAGTGAAGGACTTGGGATGGAATGCATTGCACAATGCATATTTAGGTCTCTTGTATACTGATGGGACCAGAAACACATCCTGAAAAATGCTGTTAGCCTGATCCATGGTGTGCTGTTGGGGAGTGGGGCTCTGTTTCAACCCAGTTGAACTGCAATGGTCTGGATTATAAATGTAGCCAGATTAAATTCTGCCTTACAGGTGGATAATGCAAGAGTATGCCATTGGTCTGACTGAGTGATTGCTTTTACAATGCTGTTTCTTCCTCTCAGCTACACCACATTACACATCAAACGACACAATTCTAGCGTTTACTCCGCAGCTACTCATGTTCTGTAGCAGTTTGTTTCTGCCGTTTGTCACAAACTATTATAAGTAACTTATTAAAAATTAAATAGTGTTTCCTCTGGGAGTGTGGTGTGAGGTAGTTGTGAGTGGCCTGGAATTTATCTTCACCATCCTGTCCTCTCCTTTGGCAGAAAATCTTGCCACTTGTGAAGGAAGTTCTAGGCTTAAAGTCATGAAGGTGTGCGGAGGTGATGCAGCTTATGAAGTCACCCAAGTTTCTTTCAGGCCCAAAGAAGAAAAAAGTCAGTTTTCAAAATATATTTTAATACACACATTTTCCAGGTCTGTCTGAAGTGGCATACTAAAATATTTCAAAGACAAATTGATCTGTTTAATGATTTTTTTTGAACTTGAAATTCTCTTCATTCAATATCTCTCCTGAAATTTCAATAAAAAATTTCAGGTAAATTTAAAGACTTTATACCTCCCAAGACCTTCCACTGGTCTCAGTCTTTTACGTCATGTGATGAATGGGGATGGCTCACATGGAACCTCCAACTGTGATGTGGTTTAGCTGAGGAGATCTGAAACAGCTTACTGAGTTCCTAGAAAAAGCAGAGTGACTTTAGATGCAGGTGAAAACATTCTGGGCTTACACAGGGCAACAGACTGCAGATGAGCAGTTTATCTACTGTGCTAATGCTAGACTATTCCCAGTGTACCAGTGGCTTCTTGCAATATTATACAAGAAATTCTGAGGCTCATACCAAGTTGGTTAGAGCCCATGTTCATGTGTACATACGTGTCTCTGTGTGTTTTGTTTATATTGCATCAGTAACTGAATGTATTCTACCGTTAATACCATGGAATTGGTATCTTAGTAAAACCATTCCTTTATGTGCCTTGATGCCTGTGAATAAAGAAGGCTTCTTGCTTTAACTGAAGTCTGCATTTGTCAGCACAAGACAAAGAACTCTTTGCTATTCTTCAGATGACCTTCATGGTGACATACATGTTCTACCCTAGGACAACTTACTATTTGGTGGGTCTATGGTGGTTCCCTCCGTGGTGTGTGTGGCCCTTCGCAGGCCTGCAGGGGTGCTCATTTCATAGTCATCATCATCTGTGACACCAGGAGTTGTGACATGGCCCGGAGTGGTTCCCTGGTTGGCAGCGTTCGCTCCTGCCTGTCTTGTAGGAAGGACTCCATTCTGCACATCTGGTTTAGCTCCTGCCTGACCAGAGGGCGCAATGGCTCCAGGGAACAAGGGGTGGATAAGGAGGCCTGTGAAGATTTGGGAGGCTAATGGCTAGAATGGGAAGGAAACAGAAAACAAAGTGAAAAAGAATGCACTTTAACAAGGTTAACCCATCTCTTTTCTTTGGAGGACAGCAGATTGGTTAGGAGTGGTGGTGAGGGGTGTGGGGAGGGAGGGCTAAAGTCAGAGAAAATCACAAAGACCTGACATTCATCTAACATGCCCTTGTCAGGGCCAAGCCTGATGCTGGTGTCAGTGTTGACATCTGTTACCGGGCTCCTTTTCCTTAAAAAAGGGAATCAGAATACAAGGCAGTCATAACAAAAGCGTAGTCTGAAGGTATCAGGCATGTCTGGATACAGTGCTATGTAGAAAATCCACAAAGTATTGACAAGCTCTGTCTCTGTCCTTGCCCTAAAAGACAGCCTTTCTTTTGCCCACAAAAAATAAAATAAAATAAAAAAAAGACTACAAGTTAATGGAAAGTTAGTACAAGTTGATCAACCAGACATTGCCTTTGTGGCTTGAGTTCCGTTAAGGTCCCTTTGGCCTCCATTTCAGTGGCATCGCTCTATTGGGTCAGGAGTAGTTAGTTCTCTTGGTACTTGAGCTGCCTGTGTATTTTCTGAGATTACTGAAGAAACATCTCTTTTTCAGAGGTTTTCATGGTTAGCCTCTGCTTGTGGTATGGGCCAGGCTTGGTAATATGAATTTAAGCTAGTTCTTAAAGTCATCCTGAGGTGATCTGAGAGTGGAGGCCCTAGCTAGGGAAGCATTGTCTTAGACTTAGATCCTGAAGGCAGACCTAGATCTCTGCTAGATAAGGAGGGCAGACTACAGCACAGGACATTTCAAGCTGAGAAACATGACATACAGAAATTATGACCAACAGAGAAGACAGGAAATTATCCCAACACATGCCATATAAGAATAAGTATTATTTTGTGAAATCAGGTGAGTATGTTGGGCTGTATGAAAAGTTCATTATTACTATGGATTGAACTAAGAAAATGTTTGAAAACTACTATGGAGCCCATGGCTGTAGATCTGGATCTACCTTTTCTGTTGCCATTTAGGCTTGCTGAGCCCCAGTTAATCTGTACGGCTGCATCATGGGTCTGTACTTTGTACCGTGAGGCCTGAAGGTGAGAGATCTGTTAATGAGCTTGCTATGTGACAGTGTCCCAACAACAGGAAGATAGGAATGTTCATCTGTCAGTACTGGCAAGGGAGATGCTGATCCACGCCTGGAGTATTATTTAGGGTAGTACAGCAAATATAATACATACCCTTTTCATAGTATGAAAAGCCTTTCAAAACTGTGTTCTGTGAACCTGCCTCAGTTCCTTCTGTTATGTTTAGATAGCAGAGTAATTCAAACAAATGGCTTGTTCATTACTGCATAGAAAGTATGAGTGATGGGAATAAGAACTTGAATTTCTATCCTTCAATTATTAGTGTTTATAGAAAAGAACTCACTCACCCCTACTAAAATATAGGAAAGAATCTCATAAAATGGAAAGGACAACAGTGTTAACCCTTCCTAGAGTCAATATTTATAGTACTCTGCTTCAACATCTGGAGAATTGTATGTAATCTTCAGTAAAAAGTTTAAGTCAATCAAAATAAAGTTTAAAAGTGTTCAATGGAGCCGGGCGTGGTGGCCCACGCCTTTAATCCCAGCATTTGGGAGGCAGAGGCAGGCAGATTTCTGAGTTCGAGGTCAGCCTGGTCTACAGTGTGAGTTCCAGGACAGCCAGGGCTACACAGAGAAACCCTGTCTCGAAAAAACCAAAAAAGAAAGAAAGAAACAAACAAACACTCCCACCCCCAAAAAGTGTTCAATAGATCTCCAGGTTAACACAAAGTGTGACAGCAACATATAGAAAATTATCACAAAGTTAACTTAATGGAAAGTAGTAGGAGTGACAAGTTGTTAGGTGAGAAGGAGTAATCAGATTCGAGAAGCTCTGAAAATACACAGCTCATTGTAGGGACCATAGTTAGATGGGGTTGTGGTCAAAAGAGCTGGAAGGGCAGAGGACAGTGGGAGGAGGGAGAAGAACTTAAACAGTAGTGACGTAAAGGATTTTCTTTTTACCAGTTCCTCTGAGCTTAGGAGAGTGCCCTAAAAGCAAAACAATAACGAGAAACAATTAGAGAAATTTTAATATGTTCAATGCAACATATATAAAATGACTAAAAAAGTTAAATGCTTTTAAGTATTTTTTTTTTAAACTTTCAACAATATATTAAATGGTCTGGTATGTATATCACAAAATTTGTGTCAGCATGTGATGTAGGACTGCTTAAGTTTATTATTGTATGTGTATATATATATATATATATATATATATATATATATATATATATATATATGAAATTAAGTGATAGGTATAAGAAGCCTGGAGAATATAGAAGACAACAGAAAAATAATTCTACGGTTTACAGATGATCGTCTTTCTATGTGTATTCTACAAATTTACTCTTCATGTAATAGAAACCCTTATATATATAGTTTTTTTGTCTTTCGTTTTCTCTTAGTATTTCATAGCAACGTCCTAGCTGTTTTACTGCCAAATTAATGTAATAAATATAATTTTAAATGGCCGTGTAGTATTTATTTGTGGTTATGTTGTGGTTTACATAATTTTTCTTTTGGTTTAGTCTTAAATTTAAGGTTTAGCCATATTTTTATGCACCACAAATATTATTTGATGAGTGTACTATACTTAAATCCTCGTGGTACGTCAGATATATTCTCTTGAGCTACACTTAGATGTGGAAGAAAGAGCTGGTAGGAGTAGGTGTGGTGAATGGCACACTCCATTAATCCTAGAACTGGAGAGGTTGAGGCAGGGGGATTGCAAATTCAGGGGCAGCCTAATAAGCCATACACATGCCTATTTAAATACAAAGAGTTCATAGGGATTTTATACTAATATTTGTCTCTGATTTTAAGAGTGAAGCTCCCATCTGATTCTGATACTGATGCAGATGTTGGTCCTTGGTAATGTTTTTCAGTGAGCTCAAGAGTAACGTTTGCAAAAGCAAATAGGAAGAGGAAGAAAAAGGTGTTGAGGATTCTGGGATAAGCACTGATGGCTAAAGTAGATTTGAGATAAAGTAATCCCCTACATCACGGGCCATGTATTCATCTCATTAAGTTTAAATTATTATTTTTTTGTCAGTGTGATTCAGGAGTGACTGTCTGCTTCATTTACTGAGGATGTGGCTAGAGGAGCAACTACATCACACTCATTTTCAAAGTGGGTGTTAACAACGGTGGCGTCTACAGGAGACTGTGTCATTGTTAACTGAAATGGTACTGTGAAGACCTACAGCTGCACTTGCCTGCCAGCTAGAGCCAGGTAAGTTAGAGCTCTCTATCGTAGTGCTTACACAGTGCAAAGTGAGTTAGAATCCTGGTGCCTGATGGGTGATTAACAATCAGTCTGTTTAACAATAGTCTTACCTGAGCTCCAAGCTGTGCCACAATAATGGGTAACATCTGAAAAATAAAGGGACAAAAAGCACTGTTAAAATATAATCATGTGGGAGCTGGAGAGATGGCTCAGTGGTTAAGAGCACTGACTGCTCTTCCGAAGGTTCTGAGTTCAAATCCCAGCAACCACATGGTGGCTCACAAGCATCTGTAATGAGATCTGACGCCCTCTTTTGGAGTGTCTGAAGACAGCTACAGTGTACTTACATATAATAAATAAATAAATCTTAAAAACAATAACAGTGTATTTGGTAGGAGGTGGCGGGGGCTTGGATTATGGGTTATACTTGCTCAGCAACCCACATCCACAGTTGAGATCTTCAAGTAAGTGAGACTAGGTTATGTTATGAGTTGCTGGCTGAAATGGTAGAGGAGTTGTCATGCTGTGGTGTTCTCTTACTCTGAATAACATAAAATTTTATTTTTGTTTATATAGAAAATCCATAGCGTCAGAAAAAAAAATCATCAGAATTGACCTTTAACTTGGTATATAGCACTCTGACAGCTTTGAGTTTGGTCGGTCTTGACCTTGCTATTTTCCCATTCGGCTGGCACTGCAGTGCCTGTCAGGCCAACAATGACAAGCACATGTCTCCCTATAGAAGCTGGCCAGCTTCTTGTTGACCGACAGCAAAATATGACAGCAGCTAAAGCAGCGGGAACCACAAACTCTCAGGGTGGGTGGGGAAGGGGAGGTACCATTTTGGAGAACACAAATCTAAAAATCTCTCCTTAATGGAAAGCTAAGTGCTCAGCAGTGTAATTATAAAGGGAATTTGTTGTCTTAGTTGCTGTTTGAAGTATCCACCATTTATGGTGTGACACACACTGTTTTAGATGCTTAGTCTTTTAATCTTTGTAACCATTAGAGGAAGCTTCTACATTGAAGCCTGTTTTTAAATTTTGAGGAAAGTGAGTTGCTGTGGGATTAAAATAACTTGCCCACACCACACAGGCTGTACAGAGAGCTAAGATTTGAGCAGCTACATGGTTCTGGAATAACTTCTTCCCAGGGTTGGTCTTTGATAGTTAAAGTCTACAATCATATCCTTAGGTTTGCATCATTGAAACTGATCTAATTTTTTTTTTTTTTTGCTTTCTAAATATTTATGTTTATTATAAATTATGGTCATATATGCCCATGAATTAGTGCTACTGTCACCGTCTTTGGTCACAGAAGCTTCATTTTTGGCAGTGGGCAGCAGCTAAGGCAGAGACTCAGAACTGATGTAAAGAATAAAAAGACCCGTGAATTCTCAGGACCAAATGGGCTATCCTTTCCAAGGTTTAGAAAGAATGTAAGTGCTGGAGGAAGGGACAGAGCACAGTGAAATGCTGTCTTGTGGGAGGGACATGGCTGTCACATTCTCAGCAGCTGTGATTACCTGCACAAGCTGCACATAAGATTGGACCTGTCACCATTCTGTCATGGACATAGAAGGGGCCCATGAGGCCCCACCTCTCTCTGAAGATCTATAGACAGTTAATGTTTGCTGGGGTAGCAGAGAGATATTTTCTTCGGTCATATAGCCAGTGGTAGGTAAGTCATCCATGTGCCTATAAATAATACCTTACCTGTGCTTCTGTAAGCTAACCTAATTAAGGTCATATTCATGCACACACACAAAAATATGAAAGAAGAAGAGACTATATAGGAAGAGGAAGGCAATGAGTAGGAGGAAGACGAGGAGAGGACATAGAAAGTAATGAGAGGTGATTCTTTTCAATGTACTTCATATACATGTATGAGACTGTCATGATGACCAATTACTGTGTATAATCCATGGCAATAAAACATTTCCATAAAATTATCACTCTACATAAGAAGAGGCAGGTTGTAGGGAGTGGAGTTTGACCTGGGAGAAAGCCATGGGAACGCTTTGTGATAATGTGGTCTAGAGACGTTGAGGAATCCCCAGAGAGAATAAGGAATGAATGACCTAACATTCCTACTTGCTGGGGAATACACAGTGTCAAATCTTCTATACTAAATCTTTTATGACATGCTCACTAATGCCTCTGACTCTCTAGGGAATAAGGTGTTGTGTTGAGTCTGTTTCTTTTAAAATACTTTAACTTTTAAATCAGCACACTGTGATTTAACAGACACCAGCATGACATTTGACTGAGTGTGTTTCTGTGGTTCCTCCCCTTCTCCTACTCCCCACAGCAGCCATAACCCACAGCATATTTGAGTCAATGGCTTGGGTGCAGTAATTGAGGCAACTGAGCCTGACTGAAGCTGGCCAATCTGTATGTGAATTACACCAGCGTCACGGATTACAGAGGCTCACATTTCATTTGTCTTTTTCCTTGGTCTCTTTTGGAGGCAAAAATTTATTCTTAAGATTCTTATTATAAAAAAAAATTGTGTCTTATAAAAGCCCAAGAATGAGTTTAAACGAAACAATTCTCATATAGCAATCGATTTAGTTATAAGGATGTCACTATAACATGAGTTTAAAGGGAAAAATTTAGAAAAAACAAACAAACCCAAACCGACCCTGATTTTCCTCAGTCAAGCAGCGTGCTCTGCACTTACTAAAAATCACATTGTAAGTGAATGTTTTAAGGTGTGGAAACATTTCATGCCATTTTGTGGTTAGTAGAACAAACACCCACAAACCATCTGCATTCAACGACTTTGAAATGGGTTCCTTTCTCCCTGTGGCTTCATCTGAGAGAGGATGCCCTCGGAGTGCAGGAAGCCTTGCCTCAGTTTACCTGCGGTTGCAGCTGTTGCTGTCCATTTAGCGGTCCCAGGGTGAAAGGGAGAGTCTGTGCGCCGTGGGGCACAGCAGCAGGGTTGAACTGTGGGGTATCAGAGAAGATTTCCATTATGTTTCTTTCAGTTTGAGCATCTAGGACCCTAAAACATACTTATTAAAGGTAAAAATGCACTCAAAGGAAGAATTTCCTACATAAGTTCATAATATTTTATTATGTGTATACTTGATCACAGACATGAAATTAAGATATTCATTTAATTTTTTTTAGCACAAGGTCCATTACTAACCTCTATATTCATTTTTCCAAAGATTTTTTTAATACTTTAATTACATGTATACATGTGTGTTGTGTATCCATGTGTGTCAGTGTTTGTGTGTGTGTGTTTGTGTGTGTATGTATGAGTGCAGGTTTAAGTAGTGTGTATGGGTGCAGGTTTAAGTAGAACTGAAGAGGACATTGGATTTCCTGGAGCTGGTGTTGTAGGAAGTCGTGAGCTGATCTATGTGATTGCAGGGAACTGAATCTCAGGACCGCTACAAGAGCAACATAGAGTTCTCTATTATATTGCTACAAATCCCATCCAAGTGTTGTTAGCCATCGAATTATCTCTCAAGTCCCTACATTAAACTAAAAACTAAAAACTAAAACAAAACAAAACAAAACAAAACAAAAATCTAGTGTGTATATATTCTCATGCCACAGAATGTATTTGTGTGGGTCAGAGGTCAATTTTGGTGTTGGTTGTCTCTACCTTTATGTGGTTTATGGGCTTCAAACTCTGGTTGTAAGGCCTTTGATGCAAGTGTCATCTTGTCCCCCCCCCCCCCCAGGAGTTAAATGTTTTCCTTTGGCATCTCTGAGATCATTTAGGTCATTTACCCCTTTCTGGCTACAATACTGGTTCTTGGACATTTTTTGATTTTTTTCTATTAGTAAATGAAAATTTTCATAGGTATTTTCAGACAAAGTTGCAAGATATAGAGTATAACACCTAGTCTATAACACGCATTAATAGTATTCTTAAATCTGCATACTGGTTAGAATCAGGAGGGAAAACTTTTTCTTCCCCAAACAGAGGATCTTTACAGATGTTCTATGAGCAGAAAGAAACTCTTGTCCTTTCTTGTCATCCTAGAGGGTGGGAATAGTGGTCACAGTGTTTGTGTGGCTTGTGGATATAGTAGGGAACATTAAGGAAGATTTGGTGCAGAAATGAGGCAGGATCTTAGAGAAGAGGTTATCAGGATTAAAGGTGAGAATGAGGTCAGTTATATAAAGATTTATTAGGAAAGCTTTCAGAGGATTATTGAGTGCTATCTGACTCTGACTTTCTCCTTGCTCCTATTGCAGCCCACATTCAGTGATTAGGTGTGCATGTGCTCTGTGGAGAGATATTTCTCTAGGCTCTTGACTCTCTTCCATGCTCAGTATCAGGTGCCTGATTTATTAAACAAAAGGGAGTGAGGTGGTATAAAAGAGTACTTACCAACGGCAGGTCTGACCCCAGAGTGAGCAGCTGTGTTAATGGTATGAGATTTATGGAAGGAAAAACCTGCAGGGCATTGAAACTGGGTGTTAGAGAAGCCATTATATGTCTCTATGGCAGTGCCAATGGTAGTCTCAGGTAATTTATACTGCTTCCAAAGGCATGTATTTCCATCAAGTCAATGCAGGCAAAGGTTCAAGCTCTCTCACTACCCTCGAATTGTCTGCATGAGGACTCCTCATTTCCTGGGTTGTTCTAGATGGCTTAGCAGTATGCCAAGTTTGTGGGTTTTATCAGTTGATTTATATGTGGTTATTATTTAGTTATAATATTTTTGTTTTAGTACTTAATTGTGCACATCCATTTTTAGATTCTTTCCTCTAAAGAATGTCTGTAATAGTATAAGCTACAGATCCTTTAAGGACTTAGATGATTTGATTTGAATGATCTGTGATGCCCAATAATTAAAGAGACAGCTTGAACTTTTAATACCATTGACTAATATATCAGAGTCTAGACAAAGACAAGGCAGGTAGTGTCCTTTCTAGCTTTGTAAATAGGTGACACCATCCATGTCTCCTGTGAGGCTGTGCCAGTGCCTGGTAAACACAGAAGTGGATGCTCACAGTCAGCTATTAGCTGGAACACAGGGTTCCCAATGGAGGAGCTAGAGAAAGTACCCAAGGAGCTGAAGGGGTCTCCAACCCTATAGGTGAAAGAACAATATGAACTAACCAGTACCCCCAGAGCTCATGTCTCTAGCTGCGTATGTAGCAGAAGATGGCCTAGTTGGACATCATTGGGAAGAGAGGCCCCTTGGTCTTGCAAACTTTATATGCCCCAGTACAGGGGAACGCCAGGGCCAAGATGTTGGAGTGGCTGGGTAGGGGAGCAGGGCGGGGTGGGGTGGGGTGGGGGAGGGTATAGGGGACTTTGGGGATAGCATTTGAAATGTAAATGAAGAAAATATCCAATAAAAATTGGAAAAAAAGCTTTGAATATTTAGTTGTTAAGCCAAATTCTTGCTCATATAACTAATTCACATACAAGGAAAAAGAATGAGGTTGTTTTACTTTCTTCATTTAAATATAAAAGCAAGTACATTGGTTTTCTTATTTCTTCCCCTTAAAAAAGCCTCTTCAGACACAAGGCTGTGCAAATCTTGATTTTTTTTAGTTCTAAATTGCCAGTCTCAATATGCTTTCTTTTCTCGTTTATAAATCTTTGTCATAGCTGGGTGCTTACCTGATTTGGTTGCTGTTGAGGTAGTGGTGTCACCTGACCTGGAGTTGGTTTTGTTGCAGGAACTCCCAAAGCAGGGCTAAGCTGCTTCTGTGGATATAAATATTTGATAAAGCAGGAGGGAGAGATGTGCTTGAGGCTTTTACCCATTTACATCTGGAAGGTAACAGTTTGCCCCCCAACAACACTAGGAATGTAAACTCCATGTCTTTTGGAGCAGTTTTAAGTCTTCAGATATTTTATGCTTAG
The DNA here is from genome assembly GCA_902729485.2 of Mus minutoides. Lineage (NCBI taxonomy): Eukaryota > Metazoa > Chordata > Mammalia > Rodentia > Muridae > Mus > Mus minutoides. The sequence continues at coordinate 78,423 of LR751633.1, forward strand.
CAAGAGACAGGATCAGAGACTGGGGGATTTCCAAGTCAAGAGGGTGAAGAGGAGAAAGGTAAGCCAGGGCGAGCTGGGTTCCAGTGGTCCCTGACTCCCATTCGTCTACGGCAGCTGCTCCTTTCCTTTGCCAGGCCTTGGGGTACACTTGGAGTCTTAGCTCTATGCATGTTTTCTTGCTTCCCCTTTACAGTATTTGAATTAAACTCCACGAGTCGTACTGCATTTTTTTTTAAGGCTCCCCACTTTGCCTTGCATGTGACATGCCAATCATATAATGGGAATCCAGTGTCTTTCCTGGCCAGAGTAAGTACTTTGTATTAAAATTTATTGAATTCACGATGAAAATGAACTCGCAGTCCAGATGGTCTAGGTGTGTATCTTTTAAAATGTTTTATAGGTGAGAGAAGACCTGTGCAAGGTCACCATGTGTGTGGCAGAGTCAGCACTAGGATCACTGCAGTGATCCCAGTTCCTGAATACAATAAACCCTACCCCCCAGTCTGATCTCAGAGTGCACTTGTTGCTGGATGCATCCCACAAGGCAAGACTGACACCTGCTCTTCTGCCAGTAGAATGACGTGTCGGTCACTTCTATTTTGTTTTTCCTCCCTATTTATTTTTTTTCCATAGAAAATTTTACAATCTAAGCTTTTTCCTAAACAATGATTTGCTCTGTGTAGCCACCGTGACTTCTGTCAGGGATCATGTCCCCTGTTTTGCCCTCATTACTGTGTTTTTAGCAATCAGGGCATGTCTGTTGTCTAGAGAGTTTCCAATGAGTCACTGTTGATTGTACAGGTGAGTGTGGAAGTGCCACCCGAGACTGAGGTTTCTTATCTTTGTTCACAGTACATATTGCATCTTTCCTCTATATCTTAAGCACTGTGTCAAAGGGAAGTCCATGTACAGATAAAATATTCTATTCTATATAATAACTTAGGACAACTAAAGTATGGATGGAAGAAACACCAATTTCCTTCCCCCATTTAAAATATTTTGTAATGATATCTGTAAAATAAAAAAAGTTTGTCATTTTATAATGTGTATCACACACTTGTGGCTAAGAGTTTATCTGACTTGTATGCTTTGTTTATCAAGTAGAAAAATCAGAACCATGACTTACTCTTTTAGTCATGAGCAAACAAACAGTCCCCAAGAAAGTTATACTTTTGTTTTGGAACATAAAATAGTCACTCTGCCTCTCAGGGCTGCTATGTTGCCTTGCTAAAACAATTGAAATTCTTCCATGATAATGTGGATGCATTTTTAAGAAAAATGCCGATTATTGAAATTTGCACTAACATCTTATCAGTTTAGCATTATTTGTTTTGAAAATTAAATTAGGAAACTTAAAAAAAAAACAGAACAGAGTAGTTTTCTTGAAAGGCATGAAGAGATAAATGGCGGTAAAGAGACATGGCTCAGGCTGGTCAGTACATAAAGCAAGCATATCACACTTACTGGTAATGACTGGGCTGATCCTAGAAGACAGAGCAGCACAATCATGGTCTTCATGTTCGATTTGCTACCTGTAAGAACAAAATTAGGTTATTCTTTCACTTTTTTTAACCTGTGAAAGAAGATGACATTTAAAAATGATCGTTCTACTTGCAATATGGTGAAGTAATGTTACCTTTCTGCTACCAGGCAAAATGATATTCGAAATCCAGATGACTTCTCCACTTTACTCTGGCACAAAATTTATCTTTTGCTGATTTGTGTTTGTAGAAGGAATTTAAGCTCAGCTACAGGAGACAGACAACCCGAGAGACCAATCAGGACTAAACTGTCTGTGAAATCATTTGGTTTCATTTCCCAACACTTCATTAGGTGGGTTATTAGCTGCAGACATTGTATTACCCAATGTCTACGATCAGACTAGAGGGTATTTTAGGGAGACATGCCTATGTAATTTTAAAAAAGTGCAGACAGAAAAAAAGACAATTGTCTTTACTTTCAACTCTTTTGCCAAATATTTTTGAATTTACTGGTTTTATCATATAAGAATGAGCAAAAATATAGGGCTCTCTGTATACTTTATAAAAATAAAGTTTATTATATGATTTCTCTAAACCTCACTTGTTTCCTTGAAAGCAATGAGTTTTATGTGTCAGTGCACATGGATTAATTTTTACATATTTAATGGTTAAATTGTGTTACACTTTCTTTTTGATGTATAATCTATTATCATTCTATTTTTAAACTATAAGTATGTTACAGCAAATATCCTTCCAGGAATATATAGCAGTATTTCTGTAGGTGTCACTTCTAGGAATATTAAAAAAGATACAAACATCTATAATTTAAATGAATATGAAAAATTGCCTCTAAGAATTCTTGAATAATTTGCTTAATTTTTAATAATGAAAAATGGGGAGGGGCTGTAATCAGGATGTTAAGTGAATAAATAAATTAATGGAAAAATATGAAGAGTTCACATGGGGGGGGAGAAATAATGAAAAGAGATGATGTGATATAAGCTGAAGACAGAAAGCTACTGAGGTTTCTTTCATAAGATGTTCAGGTCACATCTATCCACAGGCTTCCAGAACCTGTGCTTCAGACCAGGCAAGGTCTCTTCAGTAATAATATATGAAATGAAATCAATGATGAATCTGTCTGCCAGAATTTCATACTGAAGACCACATGACATTCAGTGTTGTCTTTTCTTTAGTGTCGAATGTTTAAAGATGATGAGACATTTGCCTAAGTTTTTTCTTAAACAACTCTACTCATCTGCTCATGACTGATGACTGTCAGATAATCTGGTAGGAATGGGGGAACACTGTATGGGAGGCTAACACTAATAACACCTGTACTAAGTTTAACAATAGGAGTGTGCACAGGTGTGAGGAAAAGCTCTTGATTGGGGGCAGTGAAGGCTTTATGGAGGAGGTCACTTTTAGGATGAGTTTTGAAGGAAAATCATTAAACGTCAAGGCGATGGTGGGGAGGTAGTTCAGCTGCCCTTTGAGCATGAGGACCTGAGATGGGGTTACCGTCCCTCATAAAAGCTGGCACAGTTGCTTTTGTCTGGAACCCTAGTGGTTCTGGGCAGATCCCTGGAGCTAGTTAGCCTAGAGTCTGGCCAGTTGGTGAGCTATAGGTTCAGTGAGAAATCCTGTCTTGAAAAATAAGGTGGGCATTGATGGAGAATGACATACTACACTAACTTCTGACCTCCACATGAATGTGCACACACATGCATGCAAATCCATGGGCACACATACCCACACCCATATGAACACAAACATAGACACACACATGTGTATGCACACAAAGGGAGAGAGAGACATAATACATTAGGTTGGTTCGGAGAATAAATATGATGAGAAAAACACAATAGACACAGTAAAAGTTAATACTGAGAGGATTAATGGAATATAAATGTTGCAGGACATGAAGAGAAGTAGTTCTTTTTCTCCTCCTATTACTATTATTTATTTGTGTATGTCTGTGTGTATGTGCTTGTGTCGGTGTATGTGTGTGTACCTTTGTGCATTGGCAGAAAGTGCCTTTATCTGATGAGACATTTGGCTGGCCATTGAAGTAACTTCTTATTCTTATGACCTTTCCTTAGCAAGTTCATCTTTTTGTTTTTGAGTCAGTTTATATAAAACTACTAAAAAATGTGCATCAGTATTTTTCCTGCATGTTTGTGTGCCATGTGTATGCCTGGTGCTAGCAGAAGCCAGAAGAAGGAATTGGATTCCCTGGCACTGGAGTTTAGATGATTGTGAGCCAACATGTGTGTGTTGGGAATCAAACCTGGGTTTTCTGGAAGAGAAGTCAGTGCTCTTAATCACTGGGCCAACTCTTCAGCCCTAGTTAATCGATTTTCCCAACCCTTTATTTAACATATTCATGAACATTTTTAGTTTCCAGGGACAAAAATACCTGCCCTCTGGAGCCTGTATTTTATTTGTAGAGGAGTGTTACATTTTCATGAAGCTTCATAGCATGTGATTGACCCCAGGCTTTGCCTGCATGTGCTACTCCTAGGTAAATTTTGGGATAATTTGCAGGTCGTTCTTTAACTGTTTTTGTTTGTGCAGAGGAAGAATTAAATTTCATGTCATTGCTATCTCTAGGATTAGGTGGGGAGATCTGTGTTCTACTTGCAGTCTAGAGTATGGCTCCAGTGAATAGCACGTTCAGTTGAATCACTGCCTCTGTCTGGGGCTCAGGTGATTCAGGGACCTCACAGTGAGTACATTACATATTTCAGACATACCTCCAGCCCCAAGCTGAAGTGAGACATGTCTTAGCTAGGAAACTGAGTAGCCAGTGGGATTAGACTGAAACAAGTGGGCAATATTATGAAGGCTGAGTAATTTCTTAGACTAGAAAATTTAAGTCTGAAAGGAGGTTAACTTTCAACAATGTAATTATGGAGTTGAGTATCAAGAAGTACATACCATAAAAGGGGAAAATTTCTAAATTGTTCAAAATCAAAGTACATCAGCAAGATAATTTTGTTTCTGAAATTACTTTAGGTAGCAGGATTCATTAAAGGGTTTTAAGGATTACAAGTGACATCTTTTAGTCTTGAAGGTCTAGGCACTTTGTGATGCTTTTTAATTGGTTTTAGTTTTTTGTTTTTTTGTTTTTTGTTTTTTTTTTTGGATTATGGACTCTTTTAAGCCCATTCAACCTATGTGCCATTTTCTCAGAAAAAAAAAAAAAACACATCTATACCAATGAACATAACACATACCAGACAGTGTCACAGGTTTGATAGACTTCCATACATAATGATGAAGATATAAATTAAGCCTCTGATTTAAAGGAAACTTGATGGAATTCTCTGAGATTTGTGCCATCCCTGAACTTAATAGGAGTTTTCAATTAAGAAATGTATTTTCTCCCCAATTCCACCATACTCAGTGCGTATAGGAAAAGCTGGAATTATCACAGATGCTGTTAAGGAAGCTCAGTTCAGGAGGAGCTCTCCAGCAATGAAAGGATGAGGCAGATTGAAAATCCTATCTCAAGGATGCTGGGTGCATGATTCCTATTGATTATTATCAAGGGCGAAGCCTGAGGAAAGAGAAATGGCTTTGGAACACAAGGAATGTGGGCCACACCTGTTAGCACAGTCACAAACGGTGCACCTCAGGGAGGAACGACCCAAGGACCATGTGTCCTTCCTGAAGACTTCATGATGTTGTTGAGTTTTCTTCTACTTGTCTTTATGTCCTCCTTAATCTTAAGAATTTCATGAAACCTCTAAGAGGGCTTCCAATTCCTCACTGGGCAGTGTCTCTGGCTCTCACAATGTTAGTGTTTGATCTCTTTCAGGCATTGCTGCTGGAGCCCATTAATGACTCAGTAACCACCCTAGGAAAGAACTTAGAAATGTGGATTGTTGCAATGACCATCATCTTTAGAAAGCATTTGGAAAAATAAAATTGTTAGTGAAGCTAGGTTGAGATGTTCTTACTACTGGCTCTGATGTAAAAAATTTTAGGGAGCATTTTGAAGTTCAGAAAGACACACTCTTATTAGTTAAGCTAGAGATTTTTTTAAGGTCAGGAAACAAGAGCAATGGCAGCACTGGCTGATGTGACGCTCCCTGAGGCTGGATGATTGATTTCTTATGCCCATTTTTGACCTCAGTTTCCTGATATGATTTAATAAGAATTGCTGATGAGTTAATATGCAATCTGAGGATTTAAAGTAGATATGGCTTATTTTTTACATAAAGTTTAGGTTTGTGATTATTTTAAGATTCTTGTAAGATTACTTTTTAAGACAAATAATAAAATAATTAACCCTTTCTTTGTAACTGCAAATTGTTGCCTGCCATGAGAGAAACTGGCTGAAAAAACCACATGCTTTTTCACATTTTGTTAGTCTATAACAAGTTGCTTAGCTAAGAATATATGTGAGTTCCTGGTAATAATTCATTTTCTTTACCTGTACTATGTAATGTATATCTTGTAAAGGTATTGGAGAACATGCTGTTTTTTTCATAGTCATTAACTAGAAAAAATAGAATATAATCACATTGTAATTTTATACAGTTTGAAAGATTTTTGCTGGAATATATAAGCTATAGACAAAAAAATAAAGTTGTTGGAGCTTGTTCCAGCTACCAACTGTGTATATATATATATATATATATATATATATATATATATATATATATGTAAATATGTTTATATGTGTATATGTGATATGCTTGGAATCTGCTTGCTGGAGTTTTGTTCCATCCATTCTGTGTGTATGTACATGCCTGTGTCTGTCTGTCTGTCTGCATACATGCATTTATGTATGTATTTGTATGTATAAAGATATTGTGGTGTCTGCTTTTTGCTTTATCTACTCGTGTGTGTGTGTGTGTGTGTGTGTGTGTGTGTGTGTGCCTGCGTGCATATGAATTTTCTCTTTTTCCTTTTTTTTCTCGCTGGACCTAAGAGTTAAGAGTTCAGAGTTTTTCACTGACCACTGGGGAGTGCCAGCCCCAGTAAGGCTTTGTTCCCTCAGAGAAAAGTCTGCTGAGTAATTTCTGTAATTGCTGGCTGCCATCAGCAGCAGCTCCCTTCTGCTGCTATCAGCACTGACCCTGCTCGCCAATGCCACACCCTGTTGCCAGCCTCAGTTTACCCCCTGGAGCAGGTCTTTGGCCATGCTAGACATTTGTGACAGATTACGGTGATTGAATGAGTTAAGTACATTCATAATCGGAAATTGTACCCAGCCTTTCTTACATACTACAGGTACAATGGCATCTGTTAACCAGAAACAAGTTGTACGTGTCATAGGTGGTATGTACCAACATGATAAGGACAAAACCCATCCTTATATTCTTGCAGGAAACCTGGCTAGTATCCAAGAGTCATAAAATGAATCTCTCACCAGAGATTAGCAAAGATCTGGAGTGTAGAGACATCTTATATTGCTGCATTTGCTTAAGATGCATCTGGTTATGCAGTCTTTATATGCCCCAATACAGGGGAACGCCGGGGCCAAGGGGTGGGAGAGGGTGGGTAGGGGAGCAGGGCTGGGAGGGGGGAGAATATAGGGAACTTTCTGGATAACACTTGAAATGTAAATGAAGAAAATATCTAATAAAAGTTGAAAAAAATGCATCTGGTGCTTGGAGTCTCTGCCTTATTCTTTTCTCTTATCAGATATCAAATGTTCTTCTTGATTCTAGCACCTTCATAAAAACACTCTATTGCTCTCCTTATCTGGGGTCAGTCTATTATTTTTCTGAGGCACTACTACATGCCTTTCTTCATAAATTTATGAATTTATATAATTTAAAAGATAATTTTGTTATTCTTTTGAAATATTAGATTTAAAGGAGTACTATGAGTCTTTATCAATTAATGATTTGAACTGAGTGAATGTATACCTGTTTCTGTCTCTACATTTATAAAAATAGAAAGAAGTACTTGACCAATTCATGGTACCCAAGAATAAAGTAGTAGATATGCTTAGAAATGTGAAACAGAGTTAGTTTTCTATGAAGTAATTGGGTGGAGACTAGATAAGGAATTGAATTATTTGTCTAAAATTCTACTTAATGGAAGAAAACTGTTTTTTTCAGAGTGTATATTGGGAAAATGTGTCCAGATTTCTTGGTCAAGTAAGCAAGCACTTTGTTATAGGTGATGTATTATTATTAAAATTCCGAATGAGTCTCTATCAAATTTCTACGAACAATGGCCTTCGGCTTGATAGAATATAATAATATTATATTCTCTTAATATAAAAATTTCAAGTCAACAGTAGATGCTCATTTCTAAACCCAAAGAACAGCACCAAACTAAAAGAAGGCAAGACAAGAAGCTGCAGGAGAGGAGAAAGATGGTTTTGCTAGTGTGAGGAAACAGTGAACAGTCACAGAAGCGACTTCTAGTTTTGTGATATTAGTTAGACGAATACCTAGCTTCAAAATCAGAGACCAGGATCAGGATGAGGTTCTGTGGCATAAGAAAATTCTGTGATTTCCAAGTTAGATGCAGAGTCACCTAACTTAGGAGAGATTGCTTCATTTCAGAGTTGTAGGCGCCAGTCTCTAGATGTTATGTTGTGGAACTTGTAGCAGGTGTGAAGGTGCAGTGTTATCCAAGAGGTCCCGGCAGGAAAATGAAAGCTACAGTAGTGCTTTAAAGTTCAGAACGAGAGCTTAAGGATAAAAGTGCTGAGCACAGGCATGGGCTTGCACAGAGGAGATAGAAAGAAAAACATTCTGAAAAGTGTCCATGTGCTTTGTTGATTTATAGAATTGTACCATTTGGGTTCATCAGATAATTTTAAAGATGGTGTTGGGTAATGCTGAATTTTTTGTCAATTTATTTTGGTAGATGGTATTCTTAACTGACTACAGAGCTTTATGTGAGTATACAAGCTCCAGTCTGACAGCTGTTTATTTAAAAAATTGTTAAGATTTATTTATTTTATGCCTATGAGTGTTTTGCCCAAATGTATGTATGTGCACTATGTGAATGGCTGAGGAAGTCAGAAAGAGGGTGTCGGATCCCGTGGAACTCTAGTTATGGTTGGTTGGGAACCACAGTGTGGGTGCTGGAAATTGGATCTGGTAGGACACGTCCTCGTTGTCTACGAGAATTGGAATTCGGTAGAGAGGTCGGTGATCTAAGTGGGTTATCCGACTTTCAATGATCAACTCACCTCTATTCTTATTTACCAAGTGATAACTCCTCATATTACAAAACCTTACACATATCTCCACCCATTCAGTGATGTTGTCTATCTCTCCGTGTCTATGACTCCCCTGTGACTCAGAGAGTAGTTTTACAATGTGAAGCAAGACACACATTCAGGAACAACAAAAGACAGCAGCAGCACATATATAAACATGTATATTTCATATATACACATGTATTTCATATATATAATGAAAAAAGGGGCATGGATTTGAAAGGGAATGCAGGAGGGGAGGAGGGATTGGAGAGAGAAAAGGGAGGGGAGAAATGATGTAAATATCGTAAACATACAAGAAATTAAAAAAGATCAAATATCAGAGCATGAAGAACTTCTCAGATGTCAGGCATGATAACTCAATTGTGGCCACTTAGTAGCAGAATAGGAAAACAGTTACACACTATGAAGCTACAGTCATGAAGATGAAGAGAGAATCACAGAATGCAGAGATGTGAATGGAAGGTACATCAGAGGACACAGGAAGAACCACGTCAGCAGAACCATCAGACTTCACTTAAAAATCTGTTTTCTGGGGTTGAATGCTGTCTAAAGGGGCTGCATGGAGTCTCCTTTTTTTGTATTCCATTTCCTTTCTTTGCACATTCTCTTCCTCTATTCTTCCTTCAAAACACAAAGATGCTAGAATACATCATTTATAATTATTGGGAGCCTCCAAAAGGGGAGTAGCAACAGAAGATAGAAACATCAAGGTATCTACAGGGACAGCAAGGATGTAGAGCTCAAATGGAGACGTTGGGTTTTGACCGTGTCATCACAAGAGGAATAAAGGCAAAATATCAGGCACAGATGCAGCAGCCTTGTAGATCTTCATTTTGCTTTTTAAACTCTTAGACGATTTCATTTGGTAGGAGTTGGGATACAAGAGAAAGACCAAGCTTTAAGACTGACAACTATATTCCATGGTCCTTAGGAGTAAGTGGCAGTGCTAGCATGAGATTAGTGGTCTGGGCAAGCAGTTCTAGTAATTCCAGTTGACTTGCTGCATAGCCATCTCCAGTAATCCTCAGAGGTAGGCCAGGAAGATATTGCTTAGACAGCTATGGTTCTAGTGGGAAGACTTCACTATTTCAGACCCTGAGCAAATGGTTGTTAAGACAATCATTGATTATGGTACAACTGCAACTAGCTAAGGATCCCTGTTTTGGGCTTGTTTCTCTTCATACATCTTCTTTCTATTCCTTTAGTTCATGTCCTAACCTCCTTTAATTGAGCAATATTGAGAGAAAAAAAAAAGCTATCAGTAAGAGGGCTCTCTTGTCCTCTTTTCTTCCTCTCCCTTTGTATTTTTTGAGAAGGGGTTTCTTGGTATAGCTTTGGCTGTCCTGGAATTCACTCTGTGGATCAGGCTGGCTTTGAACTCACAAGATCTGCCTACCTTTGCCTCCTGAGTGCTGGAATTAAAGGCATACCTCACCACTGCTCAGCCTCTTTTGTCTTTTAAATAAACTTTTTTTACTTTAATAGGTAAGATGTCCCTTAAATTGCAATGTTCACACCTTTGCTTCCATTCTTTTCTGCTTTCAGAAGGATGTCATTTAGATGATTTTCTTTGGGATACCAATGTGCTTCAAATTTTGACACAAAAACCAAACCCCATTGATTTTGTACAGTTTACACTGTCTCTGGTGCTCATCTTTTCCTTGTTCCTTTAAGCACAATAGAGCTGTTGACCTAGTTTTCCCTCTGTCTGAAATCCTTTGGCTTCTAGTTTGATTGGCTTATTTAATTTCATCCCCTACAACCAATAGTCATCTGACAGGCCTTTCCAAAACATTCTAGTGCCCATGTAATGATCTCTGTCACCTTCCAACATGCCACCTAGCTCATTTCCTCATGATCACTTCTAACAAAAAGCTTATGCATTTCTTATGGAGTACCTGGCAGCTGTCTTGATGAGTAAGTACATTTTATGAAAGTAGGACTTTGTCTCCTCCACTGCTGTCCTGGGCCTGGCATAATGGTCATGTGATGAATACTGTAAAATGAGTGCATGAGGTGGAATGCTCATCAGTATTAGAAACATCTGCATTTGAATCTCTGCTTTGCTATTTAGTAGCTATATATTTATGCGAATTCAGTTATATTGCTACCATTTTAAGTTTTTCGAATAGAAGATAGGCATTTTTCCTTCTCACCTTAAAGTTGAGGTGCATATGGCTGGAGAGACCTAGAGTGATCCTTGCCTCCTAATGGTGCTCAGTGTTAATTTTGTCATTGAGGTTTAAGACAAAGTTACTCTGAAAGTCAGCTGCTGTTTGTGGATGAATATGCTCAGAGCCTGTTGGGTTCCCAGGTCCTGATTGTGAACCTGTGAACATGTGTTGATTTAAAAACTTCAGCATCAGCCATCCATTTTATACCAGACCCATATATTACAGATTCTTGTGTTTTGGGGGCAGGAACCACTAGTCAATATGTACAATTTAGATGCAGCTAGGATCCCTTTGTATAACCCAATTCCAAGTCTTTGTTCTTTTGATCTTTTATGCTATTAACAATAACTTACCTTTCTGACATATTAATCTACAAAGCTATTTCTGCCTCTCTTCTGATGGCACACACTACTACCCAGAGGTCATCTTAACTCAACTGTGCATGCTCAAAAGTGGTTTAATAAATGAGCAGTGTTTTCTTCCAAAGGCTTTCTGTTCCTAAGCAATATATCCTCCCCTTGTACAAGTAGAATTCAGTGGAGAAATGAAATTAACCAATCAGCAGTGAACACTGTTCTAGTATACGGTAGAGAATATATGTGAAACGATCAAGTGTTGCTTAAGGGCAGCTTCTGAAGTAGCATTTGTTCAGAGCAGCTATGTATGGCATTTCTTATTGTTCCTTCCTTTCTGTAGTCCATGCTTAAGGTTTCTGTCTGAGTGTCCCCAGGTGGTCTGGGATCTGGGAGACCTAACTAAGCCCCCAGAAAGGCATGGTTTCTTCAGAAGTCACATTTCAATAAATAATGTTTCTGTATTTTGCTTAAGACTATTGCTGGTGACTATAATTTTCTGTTCTTATCATTTTTGATATTCTTTCTGAAAGCTCCTGTTCATTAATAAGACAAAATGTTTTAAAAAATGCATTAAGCCTCTTAATTCTCAACTTGAACTGTGCTGTGGTGCGGTTTGAACTACACAGCTGTAGATTTTTAAGATGGTGTCTGAAAAAAAATTACCCATTAAACCAGTCAACTAACAAATCAATCAATCAACACTAACTAGCCAACTAACGAAGCAAAAACTACTATGACCCTGTCTAGCAAATGAAAACCAACCAGACATATGCTGCAATTGAGGACGGGGAACACTAGAGGGCGCCTATGATACAGTCATGGTTTTTCTAGTCTGAACCATCTGTCCCAGTATCTTTCTTTCCTTTCTTTTTTCTTCTTTANTTCTTCTTCTTCTTCTTCTTCTTCTTCTTCTTCTTCTTCTTCTTCTTCTTCTTCTTCTTCTTTCCCAGTCCAGTCTTTATCCCCCTCCCGGTCCACCGTCTGACTGTTTCCCGTCTCTGTTCCCCAGTGAATGTGTCTGAGCAAGTAGCTGTTTTGTCCTTTGGGATTTCTTCTTCTTCCTTTTTTCTTTTTTTTTTTTAAATTAATTTATTTTTTACACTCCATATTCCATCCCCCATCCAACCGATCCACATCCCCCACCTCCTCCATCCCCCACCTGTCTCCATGTGGATGGCCCTAATCTCCATCCTGCCTGACCTCTAAACTCCCTGGGGCCTCCAGTCTCTTGAGGGTTAGGTACATCATCCCTGATGATTTGAGGACCTAACATTCCTGCTTCTATTTCAAAAACGATAGATTTATAGATTTGTTCAATATGCCTGGTTTTCCCTTTTGTCTCCAAAGGCACACACATATACACACACACACTCACCCGATTCCATATATGAGAGAAAACATCAATATTTGTCTTTCTGAGTATAGCTTAAGTTGTTAAACATGTGGTCTCCAAGTCAGCTGATCATTTCCTTATAAATGACAAAGTTCTTTACAGTTCAACAGAAGTCTATTATGCATGCATTCCACATTCATTTCTTTATCTAGTTGTGGTGATGGTCATCTAGCCTTGTTTCACATTTTCTAGTATCTTCTTTATTTATCTTCTTAGTGGTTTCCTTTAAAAAAAAACTTTATAGCCATTATGACTATGTACTTATCTCATAGTAAAACATGCTGAATGTTTTTTTCCCACACATAAGCCAATCGCAACAGTCTGCTTGAAAAACATTTAGTTCAGTTTCCATTTATTGATTGGATTTTCTTTTGGTGCTCACTGGAATGTCTTTTTCTATGGAATTCAGTTCTATGCTGTAATGGAAGTCAGGCAGTTCTATGCCATTGTGGAAGTCAGGCAGATGTTTTCCTGCATTCTTTAGGCTGTCACCTCATGCTGCTAATTCTTATTTGCTGTTGACAACCTTTTAATTTTGTGCATTCTCAGCCTTATTTATAATAGCCAGAAGCTGGAAAGAACCCAGATGTCCCTCAACAGAGGAATGGATACAGAAAATGTGGTACATTTACACAATGGAGTACCACTCAGCTATTAAAAACAATGAATATATGAAATTCTTGGGCAAATGGATGGATCTGGAGGATATCATCCTGAGTGAGGTAACCCAATCACAAAAGAACACACATGATATGCACTCACTGATAAACGGACATTAACCCAGAATGAATCTGATGGGTTCTATGTTAAAAGTTTTGTGTACTTTGAGTTCTTCTTCCTTCTGGTTTAACACTTATGAAGTAAGGAAGAATCTTACCCTTTGTTTTATGGGTACCTCCCTCAATGTCTCTGTTTCAAGTCTCGACTCTACCTTCTTTCCTAGTAGGTCTCTTACAGGATGGGTCCCTAGGTAGGGTATATGTTGCACGAACCTAGACACTATTGCACATGCCAACAAGATTTAGCTGACAGCTTGGTCTTGCAAACTTTATATGCCCCAGTACAGGGGGACGCCAGGGCCAAGGAGTGGGAGTGGGTGGGTAGGGGAGTAGGGTGGGGTGGTATAGGGAACTTTTGTGATAGCATTTGAAATGTGAATAAAAAATATTGAATAAAAAGATAAAAAAATAAAAAAAGATTTAGCTTACAGGACCCTGATATAGCTATCTCTTGAGAACCTATGCCAGTGCCTGGAAATACAGAAGTGGATACTCACAGCCATCTATTGGATGGAACACAGGGCTCTTAATGAAGGAGCTAGAGAAAGTAACCAAGAAGCTAAAGGAGTCTGCAACCCTATAGGAGGATCAACAATATGAACTAACCAGTACCCCCCCCCCCCCGAACTGTGTCTCTAGTTGCATATGTAGCAGAGGATGGCCTAGTCAACTATCAATGGGAGGAGATGTCTTGAGAAGAGCATATGCCCCAATACAGGGGAATGCCAGGGCCAGGAAGCTGGTATGGGTGGGTTGGGGAGCAGTGTGGGGGGAGGGTATAGGGGACTTTTGTGATAGCATTTGAAATGTAAATGAACAAAATATCTAATTAGAAAAAAAAATAAAGCTGACTACTCTACAGTCTCTTACACGTCCACATTGACCAATGGTGGTTGTCTGAATTATTCACTGTAGAATGCAAAGCAGTGCTTCTCCGATGAGGATAGAGTGCTGCACTAATGTACTGCTCTAAAGATAAGAACTTAGGATGCAGTTTATCATTGAATCCATTTAGCAGAATAGTAGTATCAGCTTCTCCTCCTGGCTCTAGGATCCACCCAGCCACAGGATCTTTCAGTTAATATTACTTTAATTAATTCTTCTTCTTTTTTAAACATCAGAGGCATTATTTTGGTTGCCTGAAGTAAAGGAGTTTATATCTAAGTAAGATGCTATTACATATTAAATTTTCATTCAAGAATGGATTATTTATTTGTTATCAAGCCTATGAATTCACTCATTCAGTGACTATCTGATAAGTGTGTGCCATGTAGTTCTAATTAAAAGAGAAAATGTCCTTGACCTCATAAAGATGATCATCTGACCAAGAGAATGAAAGGCATAACTATTTCCAAGGACATAAGTCACAGAGTTGTACAGGGTTTATAACAATATAAATAACATCATAAGTAAGTAAGATCCCAAAGTCATTCAGTTACTTACTGGTAGGCACAGTGGAAACCCAAGCTTCCCCTGCTGGTCTGTAACAGTGTGTTTCCCACATGCTACTCTAAGATTGCCACAGTGCTCTCTCACCAAACCCCTGAAAATGGGGAGAATAAGTAAATTGAATATAAGAAAGTAGGATCCGATAGAAAGTCACTCCATACATTGTAATCTCAAACAGCCTGACAATACAAACACTGTTGTATGGTCAGCAATGATTTGATAGCTAATAAGTCAATTCTTTCACTTCTGGTATTCCCCCCCCCCACGCCCCCAGTTCAGCGAATACACAAACTATCACAGATAATATTTTATAGTCAACAGAAAGTCTTAATTTTAATGCAGGATTTCAAAATACTTGCTAAAAAGTTTACATGAATTTGATTCCCACAAACAGTCCCCTATCTGATTTAGGATTGGTAAATGATTAAGGATGTTGAACATTTTTTCAGATGTTGCTCAGCCATTCGGAATTCCTCAATTGAGAATTATTTGTTTAGCTCTGTACCTCATTTTTTTTCTTTTTTTTTTTTAAATTATTTTTTCTTTATTAGATATTTTCTTCATTTACATTTCAAGTGTTATCCAGAAAGTTCCCCATACCCTCCCCCATCCCCGCCCTGCTCCTCTACCCACCTCCCTCCCACATAATGGCCCTGGCGTTACCCTGTACTGGGGCATATAAAGTCTGCATGACCAAAGGGCCTCTCTTCCTAATGATGGCCAATTAGTCCATCTTCTTCCATATATGCAGCTAGAGACATGAGCACAGGGGGAACTAAAAGTGGGGCACAGAGTTAAACAAAGAATTCTCAACTGAGGAATACCGAATGGCTGAGAAGCACCTGAAAAAATGTTCAACATCCTTAATCATCAGGGAAATGCAAATCAAAACAAACAACCCTGAGAGTCCACCTCACACCAGTAAGAATGGCTAAGATCAAAAAATCAGGTGACAGCAGATGCTGGCATGGATGTGGAGAAAGGGAAACACCCCTCCACTGTTGGTGGGACTGCAAGCTTGTTCAACCACTCTGGAAATCAGTCTGGCGGTTCCTCAGAAAATTGGACATAGTACTACCGGAAGATCCTGCAATACCTCTACTGGGCATATATCCAGAAGAGGTTCCATCTGGTAATAAGGACACATGTTCCACTATGTTCATAGCAGCCTTATTCATAATAGCCAGAAGCNAAAATAAACACTATTGCATATGCCAGCAAGATAATGCTGAAAGGGCCCTGATATAGCTGTCTTGTGGGAGGCTATACCAGTGCCTGGCAAACACGGAAGTGGATGCTCACAGTCAGCTATTAGTTGGAACACAGGACTCCCAAGGAAGGAGCTAGAGAAAGTACCCAAGGAGCTGAAGGGGTCTTCAACCCTATAGGTGTACGCCATTTTTTAAATGGGGTTATTCGTTTTTCTGGAGTCTAGCTTCTTTAGCTCTTTGTAGATGTTGGATATTAGTCCCCTATCACATTTAGGATTGGTAAAAATCCTTTCCCAATCTGTTGGTGGCCTTTTTGTCTTGCTGACTGTATCTTTTGCCTTACAGTAGCTTTGCAATTTCATAAGGTCCCATTTGTCAATTCTTGATCTGACCTCACAGGCCATTGCTGTTCTGTTTAGGAATCTTTCCCCTGTGCCCAGACCTTCGAGGGTTTTCCCCACTTTCTCCTCTATAAATTTCAGTGTCTCTGGTTTTATGTGGAGGTCTTTGATCCACTTAGACTTAAGCTTTGTACAAGGGGATAAGAATGGGTCAATTCACATTCTTCTACATGATAACCGCCAGTTGTGCCAGCACCATTTGTTGAAAACGCTGTCCTTTTCCCACTGGATGGTTTTAGCTCCTTTGTCAAAGATCAAGTGACCATAGGTGTGTGGGTTCATTTCTGGGTCTTCAATTCTATTCCATTGATCTATCTGTCTGTTGCTGTACCAGTACCATGCAGTTTTTATCACAATTGCTCTGTAGTACAGCTTAATGTCAGGCATGGTGATTCCCCCAGTGGTTCTTTTATTGTTGAGAATAGTTTTTGCTATCCTAGGTTTTTTATTATTCCAGATGAATTTGCAAACTGCCCTTTCTATCTTAGTGAAAATTGAGTTGGAATTTTAATGGGGATTGCGTTGAATCTGTAGATTGCTTTCAGCAGGATAGCCATTTTGACTATATTAATCCTGCCAATCCATGAGCATGGGAGATCTTTCCATCTTCTGAGATCTTCTTCAATTTCTTTCTTCAGAGACTTGAAGTTCTTGTCATAAAGACCTTTCACTTCCTTAGTTAGAGTCACACCAAGGTATTTTATAGTATTTGTGACTATTGTGAAGGGTGTTGTTTCCCTAATTTCTTTCTCAGCCCTCTTATCCTTTGTGTAGAGAAAGGCCATTGATTTGTTTGAGTTAATTTTATACCCAGCTACTGCACTGAAGCTGTTTATCAGGTTTAGGAGTTCTTTGGTGGAATCTTTGGGGTCCCAAATATATACTATCATATCATCTGCTAATAGTGATATTTTAACTTCTTCCTTTCCAATTTGTATCCCCTGATCTCCTTTTGTTGTCGAATTGGTCTGGCTAGGACTTCAAGTACTATATTGAATAGGTAGGGATACAGTGGGCAGCCTTGTCTAGTCCCTGATTTTAATGGGATTGCTTCCAGCTTCTCTCCATTCAGGTTGATATTGGCTACTGGTTTACTGTAGATTGCTTTTATTTTGCTCATGTATGGACCTTGAATTCCTGTTCTTTCCAAGACTTTCATCATTAAAGGGTGTTGGATTTTGTCAAATGCTTTCTCAGCATCTAACGAGATGATCATGTGTCCTTGAGTTTGTTTATATAGTGTATTACGTTGATGGATTTCCGTATATTAAACCATCCCTGCATTCCTGGGATGAAGCCTACTTGGTCATGATGGATGATTGTTTTTATGTGTTTTTGGATGCGGTTTGTGAGGATTTTATTGAGTATTTTTGCATTGATATTCATGAGGGAAATTGGTCTGAAGTTCTCTTTCTTTGTTGGATCTTTGTGTGGTTTAGGTATCAGAGTAATTGTGGCTTCATAGAATGAATTGGGTAGAGTAACTTCTGTCTCTATTTCGTGGAATAGTTTGAGGAGAGGTGGAATTAGGTCTTCTTTGAAGGTCTGATAGAACTCTGCACTAAAACCATCTGGTCCTGGGCTTTTTTTGGTTGGGAGACTATTGATGACTGCTTCTATTTCTTTAGGGGAAATGGGCCTGTTTAGATTGTTAATCTGATCCTGGCTTAACTTTGGTACCTGGTATCAGTCTAGCAAATTGTCCATTTCCTCCAGGTTTTCTAGCTTTGTTGAGTATAGCCTTTTGTAGTAGGATCCGATGATGTTTTGAATTTCCTCAGGTTCTGTTGTTATGTTTCCGTTTTCATTTCTGATTTTGTTAATTAAGATACTGTCCCTGTGCCCTCTAGTGAGTCTGGCTAAGGGTTTATCTATCTTGTTGATTTTCTCCAAGAACCAGCTCCTTGATTGGTTAATTCTTTGAATAGTTCTTTTTGTTTCTACTTGGTTGATTTCTGCCCTGAATTTGATTATTTCCTGCCTTCTACTCCTCTTGGGTGAGTTTGCTTTTATTTGTTCTAGAGCTGTTAGGTGTACAGTCAAGGTGCTAGTGTATGCTCTCTTCAGTTTCTTTTTGGAAGAACTCAGAGCTATGAATTTACCTCTTAGAAATGCTTTCATTGTGTCCCATATGTTTGGGTATGTTTTCTCTTCATTTTCATTAATCTCTAGAAAGTCTTCAATTTCTTTATTTTTTCCTTTACCAAGTTATCATTGAGTAGAGTGTTGTTCTGTGTCCAAATGAATGTTGGTGTTCTGTTATTTATGTTGTTATCGTAGATCAGCCTTAGTCCATGGTGATAGAATAGGATGCATGGGATAATTTCAATATATTGTTGAGGTGTGATTTGTGGCCAATTATATGGTCAATTTTTGAGAAGGTGCCATGAAGTGCTGAGAAGAAGGTATATCCTTTTGTTTTAGGATAAAATGTTCTGTAGATATCTGTTAAATCCATTTGTTTCATAGCTTCTGTTAGTTTCACTGTGTCTCTGTTTAGTTTTTTTTCCAGGATCTGTCCATTAATGAGAGTGGGGTATTGAAGTCTCCCACTATTAATGTGTGAGGTGCAATGTGTGCTTTGAGCTTTACTAAAGTTTCTTTAATGAATGTGGCTGCCCTTGCATTTGGAGCATAGATATTCAGAATTGAGAGTTCCTCTTGGAAGATTTTACCTCTGATGAGTATGAAGTGCCCCTCTTTGTCTTTTTTGATAATTTTGGGTAGAAAGTCTATTTTATTCGCTATTTGAATGGCTACTCCAGCTTGTTTCTTCAGACAGTTTGCTTGCAAAATTGTTTTCCAGTGTTTCACTCTGAGGTAGTGTCTGTCTTGCTGAAGTGTGTTTCCTGTAAGCAGCAAAATGTTTGGTCCTGTTTGTGTAGCCAGTCTATTAGTCTATGTCTTTTTATTGGGGAATTGAGCCCATTGATGTTAATAGAAATTAAAGAAAAGTAATTGTTTCCTCCTGTTATTTTTGTTGTTAAATTTGGGATTCTGTTCTTGGGGCTGTCTTCTTTTAGGACTGTTGAAGGATTCCTTTTTTGTTTTTTCTATGGTATAGTTTCCATCCTTGTGTTGGTGGTTTCCCTTTATTATCCTTTGAAGGGCTGGATTCGTGGAAAGATATTGTGTGAATTTGGTTTAATCATGGAATACTTTGATTTCTCCATCTATGGTAATTGAGAGTTTTGATGGGTATAGTAGCCTGTGTTGGCATTTGTGTTCTCTTAGGGTCTGTATAACATCTGTCCAGGATCTTCTGGCTTTCATAGTCTCTGGTGAAAAGTCTGGAGTGATTCTAATAGGCCCTCCTTTATATATTACTTGACCTTTTCCCCTTACTGCTTTTAATATTCTGTCTTTATTTAGTGCGTTTGTTGTTCTGATTATTATGTGTTGGGAGGAATTTCTTTTCTGGTCCAGTCTATTTGGAGTTCTGTAGGCAGGCCTCTTGTATGTTCATGGGCATCTCTTTCTTTAGGTTTGGGAAGTTTTCTTCTATAATTTTGTTGAAGATATTTGCTGGCCCTTTAAGTTGAAAATCTTCATTTGCATCCACCCCTATTATCCGTAGGGGTTTGCTTGCCTGATGGTGAGGCTCAAGCTTAGTCTGCAATGCACTACTCTGTGTGAGAAGATGAAAGAAAAAAGCAGCAGTAGCTACGGTAACAAGTTAGCCAGCTCGTATTTCCAGGAGCAAGGCAGATATGCACCTATATTTCTTTCATTTATTCAATACACATGTTTGCTGGGGTTTAGGGTCCTGCCAGTGTTTGAGGCAAAATGTGGAGCACCAAACAAGAGTGTTTGCTTCCATAAGGTACATCTCTCGTTTTATATTTATAAATTCTGTTGTTATTAAGACATCACCATATATCCCATTTCCTAGTTATTTGTAGTTATTTGCATATTTATGTACTTTTCTATTTAATTAAATATGTATTATAGAGTTTCCTTTATTTTTCTTTCTATAATTTACTTACATTTTCTTTTTTTAATTAGATTTTTCTTTATTTACATTTCAAATTTTATCCCCTTTCCTGGTTTCTCTTCCAAAAATCCCCTCCCCCTCCCCCTTCCCCTACTCACCAACCTACCCACTCCTACTTCCTGGCCCTGACATTCCCCTACACTGGGGCATAGAGCTTTCACAGGCTCAAGGGCCTCTCCTCCCATTGATGACAGACAAGTCCACCCTCTGCTACATATACAGCTAGAGCCATGAGTCCTACCATGTGTAGTCTTTGGTTGGTGGTTTAGTCCCTGGGATCTCAGGGGGGTACTGGTTAGTTCATATTGTTGATCCTCCTAAGGGCTGCAAACCCCTTCAGGTCCTTGGGTCCTTTCTCTACCTCCTCCATTGGGACCCTGTGCTCAGTCCAATGGTTGGCTGCAAGCATCCACCTCTATTTGTCAGGCACTGGTAGAGCGTCTTAGAAGACATCTACATTATCATTATCTACTTTTCCCTAATGTAGGGGGAGGCTCTGAGGTCATCTTCCCCAATTGGTAGTTGATTTGTCAGTAAAGAGGACCTTGTGGTCAGTACTACAGGTCAGAGATAGCAGGGGCTAGGTGGGACTAGTCACTGAAGTTTAGGACAAGTAGGAGAGATAGAGATAAGAAATTTGGTAAGGGCATACTTTTTCAGGCAGGAGAGAGTAGTGTCCAGAAATTGTTCCAAGGCAAGTTGTAAAGGAAAAACTATATGAGTGTCTTTTATCTGCAGATTTAAAGGAAGTTGGGAGGGGGCTGGTATCAAGGCGACTTTTCAGAGCTAAAGGCGTGTAGAGCATAAAACTACATGCAACACTGTAAGATATATTAATCTTCTTAGAAAAGTAAATAACATGCTGATATAACTTATTCTTTTCTCATTTTTGACATTTTCTACATAGGAAGCAAAAGATCATTTAGGTTTCCCTTAGCTGCTTATTTGTCCACAAGATGGTCACTTATGCTAACAATTCAACAGCCTGTTTCTCCAATTAGTTCTAAATGCTGGGTGGATGACCATATAAACTATAACAGGTGGGTTTCCTTGCCTGTGAGCTTTTGTTTGGGTTTTTGTGATAAAATACAGGGTGTGTGCATGTTAGAAATTCTGTATTCTTAATATCCATGTGCAACACACAGTCTTGGAGGCTGTTTTTTCCCCTCTGATTTTCTGGCACAGTTTTATTTATTTCTATCACCTGATTAATTGTATTTTCTTATATATCTTTAAAGGATTTATTTGTTTCTTCTTTAAAGGCCTCTACCATTTTTATCAGACTGGATTTAAGGTCATTTTCTTGTGTGTTGGTTGTATTAGGATATAAAGGGCTTGGTGTAGTAGGGTAGCTGTGCTCTGAAGGTGTCATATTGCCCTGGCTTTTGTTGATTGTACTCTTTTGAGGACCTTTAGCTTTCTGGATGGCTTTGGTCCCTGGGTGTTCCTGTTGTAGTGGGTATTTTGAGGGAGGTTGACCCGATGGTTGTGGCAGACCTCTGACAGGCATCCTTGCCAGATATGGTTCTGGATCTGCAGGTCTGTATTGTTCAGGAGCCACAGGCCCGATAAAGGTGGCTAGAGAGATGGCAGGAGACTGGAGGTCCATCTGGAATAGCAGGGTACTCAGAACAGGTTGGAATGGCTAGAGGACTCAGAAAGCAGGGAAGATGGGTGGGGAAGGGAAGCTTACCTGTATACTCAGGATCCACAGGTCTGATGAAGTAGAGAGGAGAGGTGTGGGGAGAATGGATGTCTTCCTGGGATAGTAGGCTGCTTAGGCCAGGTTGCTTGCTTCAGAGGACTCAGCAAGCAGGGTAGATGGGTCTCTATGTGTTTCTTCTAGACTTCATTTCATTTCATTTTATTTTATTTTTTTCCAATTTTTATTTTATTTATTTATTTATTTTTATATTCCCTTTGCCCATCCATGCCTACATAACTTACCAGCTTCATTGGAAAAAGCCTGAATGTCTTAATTGCTCTTGTATATATATATATATATATATATATATATATATATATATATATATATATATATATGTTAAACTCATTCAACTTAAAATAGAAATATGTATATATCTGTGTATGTATACAGATATTTTTACCAAAAAGTCCCTTATTTTTTTCTAGGAAACCTGTTTAGCATTGGTGGTAGATGATAAAACACAGGGTAGCATGGTAGTCATCAGAACAAGAGATGCATTTCCTTGCTCAATTTGTTTTTATTTGTTTGATTTTTCCAGTTAGAACACATTGATTTCTTCAAAATCATCATTGAGGCTTGTTTATCCTAAGAGATCAGAAAACTCTGGAGACTATCCCACCATATTTTTAACCCTCTTCCAAAGTGCCCAAAACTCTTGCATAATTGTTGGAGTTGTAGTTTGGATGGCAGTACTACTAGTAGTAGATGAAATACTATTTGTAGACTTAGTTGTTTTAGGTATGGCTGTTGAGGTGCTAGGCTTAGGTGAAGTAGTAGGTTCTTTTGTGGTAGGTTTGGTGGTCGGTGCTGGTGTGGTTGCATTTGTGGTAGGTCTGTTGGTCGGTGCTGGTGTGGTTGCAATTGTGGTAGGTTTGGTGGTTGGAGCTGGTGTTGTTGGATTTGTGGTAGATTTGATGGTTGGAGCTGGTGTTGTTGGATTTGTGGTAGATTTGATGGTTGGTGCTTGTGTGGAAGGTTTTGTAGTTGGTACTGGTGTGGTTGGATTTGTGGTAGGTTTGGTGGTTGGTGCTTGTGTGGAAGGTTTTGTAGTTGGTACTGGTGTGGTTGGATTTGTGGTAGGTTTAGTGGTCGGTGCTGGTGTTGTTGGATTTGTGGTAGATTTGGTGGTTGGAGCTGGTGTTGTTGGATTTGTGGTAGATTTGGTGGTTGGTGCTTGTGTGGAAGGTTTTGTAGTTGGTACTGGTGTGGTTGGATTTGTGGTAGGTTTGGTGGTCGGTGCTGGTGTTGTTGGATTTGTGGTAGATTTGGTGGTTGGAGCTGGTGTTGTTGGATTTGTGGTAGATTTGGTGGTTGGTGCTTGTGTGGAAGGTTTTGTAGTTGGTACTGGTGTGGTTGGATTTGTGGTAGGTTTGGTGGTCTGTGCTGGAGTGGGTGCATTTGGTTTGGTTTTGTCAGGGATAAACTGTTTTATACGAAGGCATAGAATATTAGAATGAAGACGACCGGTCATCATCATGGTAGTTCCTGGAGGGCACATCTTATTCCATCGATTTTGATTTGGTAAAATTCGAGAATTTTGAGCTTGAAGTCTCTGTAAAATATAGAAATAATGTGAATGTTGTCCAGGCCTTGGATAATTATAAGAGGCTTGTCGTAATGTCTGTGGTGAGAGAGATGCCTTGTCTGTGATTGTGCTTTTGGCCAGATTTGATGACTTTCACCAGGATGTGGCAATAAAAGGAAAAACAATCTTTTAAATTCCATCATTGGAATTTCAAACTTTAGCATATGTAATGATATTTGTATTAATTATTATTTTTATTGTATAAGTTATAGGGATAAAGTATTATTTTATACATGTATATAACACATACTGGTATAAATATATAATACATAAAATATTATATATATATATAATATATATTTATATAAAATATACAAATATATATTTATATAATATATAGATAAGGGTAGTTAATATTGTCATGTTAAACCTTTAAAATATTTGGATGAACTCTGGTGTGTGTGTATATGCATATATATATATATATATATATATATATATATATATATATATATACACACACACACATATATATGCATATATATACGCATTTATATAGTATATATTTGTGAAATATAGACAATACCTCAAATGTTTGGTTTTTGGAGACTCTAAGCACCTCTCTCAGTTATTCATAAAGTATAAATTTGTTTTTTTATAAAATATAGTCACTTCTGTGCTGTAGAACATTAAAACTTATTATTTAATATGTATAAATATGTTTTGTGATTATTTTATTTTATTTCAACATATAGTGGGTGGAGCTTGGGGACTCCTATAGAAGAGTAGGAGGAAGGATTATAGCCATAGGAACTCCACCGAAAGATCAGCAGTTTTGGATAGCATGGACCCTTGAGGCTCTCAGAGACTGAACCACCATCAAGAGAACATATATTAGCTGGACCTAGGCCCCTCTGGTTATAAGAAGCAGATGTGCAGCTTGATCTTAATGTGGATTCTGAACATCATGAGGGAAGTTGGGGGTGGTAAAGGTAGAGGAAGGGCTGTCCTAAAAGCTGTTGCCTGTCTGTGGGATATGTTCTAGCTGGGCTACTTTGTCTGGTCTCAGTGGGAGAGGAAGAGCTTAGCCTCCCAGAGTTGGAGTTCCAGGTTGGGGGATATCTAGGGGATACCACCCTCTCAGAGGAGAAGGGCATGAGGGAGGTGGGGGAAGGATTGTGGGAGGGGGTGACTAGGAAGGCGCATTGAGCAGGGTGTAAAGTGAATAAGTAAAAATAAAATATTTAAATTAAATTAAAAAATATGGGGCCCAGATATACTACTATTGGGCATATAATCAAAGGGATCTTGAGGTTTAGTCTGTGGTTATGTATTGTAATGCTAAGTGCAGCCCCCCCAAGGCCTGGTTGCCCCAAGAGGAAAGTATCTGAACTATAGACCCAAGTGAAGCTGTGGGTCCTTGCCCCCAAGTTATTTATTACTAGTAAATAAGGATGCCTACAGCCTATATCTAGGCAGAATTGAGATAGGGGAAGATTGGGGTTCAGGTGTGTGTGTGTGGGATCAGAGGAGACCATGGAGAGAGAGGGGGGGAGAGAGATAGGGATAGGGAGAGGGAAAGGGAGAGGGAGGGGGAGGGACAGGAGGGAGGGGGAGGGAGAGATGGAGGGACAGGAGGTGGGGGAGGGAGAGGGGGAGGTGGGAGGGAAAGAGGGAGTCAGGGAGAGAGGGAGAAGCATAAAGGGAGGGGGGAAGGGGAGGGAGAGAGGGAGAAAAGAGAGAGGAAGGGGAGAGGGAGAAGGAGAGGGAGAGGAGAGAAGAAAGACCATGGAATAGGAGTAAAGAAAGCATGGCCATGAGTGTTGTCCAGTCAGAGTTAAGAGCAGCCCAGATGAAGCATAGTAAGTAATAACTTGGGGTTATTGATAGGAAATAGATTTTAATAGCATAGAGGTTATATATCTGCCCAGCTTTAGCGTTGATAAAGGATTAATGTAAAGAATAAAAGTTGTTTGTCTTCTATCTGGGAACTGAAAGATCAAATGCAGGTTAGAGTCCTAGAGCAAATATTTTCTACAGAATCTCAGTGTTACCATAGAGACACATGGGTATCCATATTTATTGCTGCTGTATTAATTGTACTCAAATTGCTGCTATATTAACAGTAAAAAAGGAAATGGAATCAGACTAGATATCCACAAACTGAAAATGTGATATCTGAACAAAATTTCATTGTATCTATGTAAAATTATATATTTACAGGAAGTCAGTAGAATGGAAAATAAATTATATTGAGCGAGATAACATAGACTCAGAAAGACAAATTCTACATGTACTCTCTTGTATGCAGATTTTAGGTTTTAATTTATGTGTATTTTTGTGGGATCCAGTACATAGAGGACAGGAGCCTAGAAAGTAAGCACTGTGTGGTGGTTTGAATGAGAATGGCCCCTGTGGGCTCATCTATTTGAATGCTTGGCCCTCAGTTGGCAGAATGATTTGGAAAGGATCAGGAGGTGTGGCCTTGCTGGGGTGTGTCCTTATTGGGGCTGGCTTTGACATTCAGCAATGCTTGCTATTCCCAGTTAGGCTTCTTTCTCTTTATTTTGTGCTTGTGGATCAGACAGACATAAGCTCTCACCTACTGCTCCAGTTTTGGACGTCATACCTTCCCCACAGTTTCTTGGAGGTCTTGATGAAAGAACAACGTGACTACTAGTTCTGTGTCCTTGTTCCAGAGCAGACATGACAAGGTCCAGTCTGGGGCTAGAGCCTGTGCCTTGAAGGTTGCAGCTTTCTTTCCTGAGATCCCGGTTTTCTCCTCTTGAGGGCTTTGGTTATCAGACCCAAGGCAGCTGTGTTTGAGGCCTGTATCCTCTGTTCTCTTTGCCACTTCTACTACT
Source organism: Mus minutoides (assembly GCA_902729485.2). Lineage (NCBI taxonomy): Eukaryota > Metazoa > Chordata > Mammalia > Rodentia > Muridae > Mus > Mus minutoides. The sequence continues at coordinate 104,959 of LR751633.1, forward strand.
ACTACTACTACTACTACTACTACTACTACTACTACTACTACTGCTGCTGCTGCTGCTGCTGCTGCTGCTGCTGCTGCTGCTGCTGCTGCTGCTGCTACTACTACTACGATTACTACTATTATCATTGCTACCACTTTCACTGCTTCTTTTTCTTTTTTTTCTTCTTCTTCCTCTCGTATTCCTCCTCTTCTTCTGATTCATTTATTTTATGTGTGTGAGTACACTGTCAGTGTTTTCAGACACTTCAGAAGAGGACATTGGATCCTGTTAAAGAATGTTGTGAGCCACCATGTGGTTGCTGGGAATTAACTCAGGACCTGTGTCAGTGCTCTTAACCATTGAGCCATCTCTCCAGCCCAAGATGCTGTACTTCTTAATACACTTGCTTGGTATGATCAACAACTTCCCAGTCCCAGCTATCTGTCTTCTTTATTTCTCATCCTTAGTCCTCCCCTTTGACAACTTGCTGTTTAAGATCCTTAAGTTTCTCTCTTTTCTCTGGTTACATCCTTTGAGTCTCTAATACCACTTAAAAACCCAGATAGTAAATGAACCCATTCTTTAATTACTATACCACTAAAAGGGGAGGCTTATAGAATACAATAAAAATTGATCATTTGAGTTTTAAATTTATTTATGAGAAAATAGTCATAATACTATAGGTGTTACACGTAATTGCTGAGTAAAACACCAACTTACTTTTATTATACATTTAGTTCTTAAAATGGGAGCTTAGACTATCACTTCTATTACCATTATATATTTTGTCTGCATTCAAATATAACTATATTTTCTCTGTAACTTCAATATTTGATGACTTTTAATTCTTAAGAATGATTCAATGTACCAATGAACTGAGGTTTTTATAGAATTTATTATTATAATTAAAATGTGTAGAGTAATGATAGATATGTGGTAGGACCTCAAAACTAATGAGTGAAGAATGAATACATTGGTCTAACGTCACTTTAAGGAAATAAATGTAAATGGAATTGTTTAAAATTGCTTAATTTTTGAATAAAGAATTTTTTATTATCTAATATTATTTTAACCCTTAATTAGTCATAAACAACAAAGGCTAGTTCCTGATGCTTAGAATATTTTAAAAGTGCAAGAGTAGACTCTCACTAAATCTGAGAAGTTACTACAAGTAGTTTCTAGGTCAGATCATTTCTTGTGCTCCTGGGTAATCAATCTTTATATGAGTTCTTGAGAGAGGATGAGGGATATAAACTGCTTTGCATTGAGATATGGAGATACAGAATACAGGAATAAGCACACCATTGAATATTTATCCTTAAGAGATATTCATTCAATTACCAAATTGTATTAAATGAAAGTTTAATTGTGGGCTTTTTAAAGCAAATTTTTGAAGCAGATACGGCTGCAGAATAGGTGAGGAATTATGGTGTTTGGTTCAGACCTGTAACAGGAGGGTGATCAGACATGGTTAACACCAAGTTATAGTTTGAAGATAGCATTTGCTGAAGTAGTGTGTCTGGAAAGACATAGAGTGAAGGATGATTGCAAAGTAATTTTTGACGTATGTAAGTAGATTTGTAGATAAAGATGGAGAAGAAAATGGTGTAGGGACAATGACATGGGGTACTCTTGAAATTTAATTTTCATAAAGAGGAGATATATTTGGATTAGAGAAAACAGGGAGAGTTCATTCATGTAGGCATAAAAACAAACAGCCAAAAGAATGGAGTAAAACTACAGACCTAGTATTACATAGGAGACAATGTTCATATAAATGTCATCAGTATCACCATCATGAGAAATGACAGTCAACTGTTTGACAAGAGTAATTTATTCCAAATCATGAAATCAAAGTCAGCCTGGGAAAGTTATAGGAGAAAGCCATAGAATAAGTGCAGATATAGTTCTTTTCAGAGGTCAGTAGCCAGTTTTAGAAGATTATAAGTCTAGTAGAGAATTAAACAAACATCAAGGTGATGTTATCACACATGCATGTGCTAATGGAATAGCCAATAGAGAAAGGAGAACTTTGCAGCTTATAGGTTATATAGAGTGTATAACTGCAGGATGAAAATTCACATGTCAGGGAGAGGAGTGTGATATTTTTCAACACTTGAGGCATTGCTCTTAGAATAGGGGTGATTATAGTTAGTTCTTGTAACAAGAGACAGGACATATGTGTGTAAGTAAAAACAGTTAAAATCTTACTTTGTGATTGACAGATTATGAGAACGTGGGTAAGTTATTTATTATCTATGTTTTTACTTTCTCATTTATAAAACAGAGGTTATAAGAATATTTTAGGAGAACTAATGAAATTCAGTAATTCAGCATGCTATTTGGCAATGAATATTGCTTAATCAAACCTAAAGCTCACATTTGCAAACTCTAATGATGAGTTAAGTCAGTCACTCTTTTCCAGGAAAGTATTAGTTTTTGTGTCCCCTATTGCCTTATAAATGTTTCTGTAGGCCTAGAATTGACAAAACTAAGCTGTGTGCCATTTCTGACTTGCTTGTTTTGATAGATTTTTATTGTAACATAGCTATGTTAAATTAGGAGCTTCATTGGCCCAGATAACAAGTTTCTAGTTGTTGCACAGTCTATCCAGTTTCAGAAGTTTATCAACTCTTGCCCTGGATGTTATTACCAATCCATTCAGTGTCTTCAAGAGGCCACAGCTCCCTGAAACAGGGCGTTGTATTTATCTATTCTTCTTTGTACTCCTAGTATGACTTAATAAGTAAGTGGTATTAAGCAAATGAGATTTTCAAATGTTCAAATACATTAGAAGTTTCTCTCTGTTTCTATCTCTGTTTCTGTTTCTCTCACTAAGTATTCTGGATGAAACAGAAGGTGCCCTAGTTGCAGTTATGTTTCTGAGGTTGTGAACTGACTAGGCACATTATTCATATTACCATGAGAAAAAGACCATCAAATCCTATGGAATTTACTCACGCCATACTGTGTATATTGGTGCCTATAAAGAGAGATATATTCCCTCCTTCAGACTTTGGCACTGTTTCTTCTGCTTGTGTGTGTGTTTTTCTTTGTTTGTTTTTTTTTAATTAGATATTTTCTTAATTTACATTTCAAATGCTATCCTGAAACTTCTGTCTACCCTCCCCTTCCCTGCTCTCCTACCCACCCACTCCCACTTCTTGGCCCTGGCATTACCCTGTACTGGGGCATATAAAGTTTGCAATACCAAGGGGCCTCTCTTCCCAATGATGGCCGAATAGGCCATCTTCTGCTACATATGCAGTTAGAGACACGAGCTCTGGGGGTTCTTGTTAGTTCATATTGTTGTTCCATCTATTTTCCTCCACCATATCTGCAATCACATGCTATCTTTCAACCTCATGTACAATGGCGAATGTGTTCTGTCACATCCTCTAACCACTCCCAATTCCCATCCTGGATTGCAGATTTAGTGCAGTCTGTCTTCCCCATGCTTGTTGAAGCTCTTAGCTGTATGTGTTTGCTGCTGTTGTTGCTAACAGTCGTCACACATCTGGAATAGACTGATTAGTAGTGGGTGATCAGTGAGTATTCTGAGTCAGTGACAAACAGGTGCTTCCCGTACTTAATTTCAAAGTTCCAGTTTCCTTGTCACTCTAGAGATTTTAGGAGGACAGTTTTACAAACCTGAAGAAATGGTTCCTTCTCTCAGTCTTATTTGGGATCTCAAGAACTAGATACTCAAGATTTTATGCTTCCAATGGCATCAGCATCAGAATTATCTAGAGCCCGATGAAACCTTAGAATCTTGTGGCCATGCACAAAATCTTCAGGGGCTTTGAATGAGTGTCAGAGGTTTGTAAGTTCAAATAGGTTTTAATATAAAAATATTTTAAAGATTTATTTTTGAATTTAATGTATATGAGTGCTCTATCTGCATATACACCTGCATGCCAGAAGAGGTCATCAGAATTCATTATAAATGGTTATGAGCAACCATGTGGTTGCTTGGAATTGAATCAGGTACTTTAGAACGGCAGGCAGTGCTCTTAACCACTGAGGCATATCTCCAGTCCCTATATATAATATTTCTATTAGCCTATATTGAATTCATAGTCTCTTTATTCTTGAATTCATTGTATGGTCCATGTTATTTAAGTACATATAATTGATATAGTTCAGAATACTAAGGAATTAATTAGTTAATTAATTAATTAATTCCAGTATTTTCAAGACAGGGTTCTCTGTGAAGCCTTGACTGTCCTGGATCTCACTCTGTAGAGCAGGCTGGCTGTGAATTCCCAGAGAGCCATCACCTCTTCCTTCTGAGTGCTGATGTTAAAATTGTGCACTATTGCCACCACATCCCTTCTGGTTCTGTTTATTTACTTTTAAACATAGCTTATTCCATTATTTTGTTTTAATTATAGTTCCATGTGTTAAGCTTTATTTTTTTCAGACTTCTATTTCTTATTCTTGGGAACGAGAAATGGTTAGCATATTAGTGGGTAGAGACTGGTGCAAAACACATTCTCTGTGATAGAAATGATAGTTCTGTGGTAGAGATGGAGGATCTGTGCTAGAGATGGAGGATCTGTGCTAGAGATGGAGGATCTGTGCTAGAGCTGGAGGATCTGGGCTAGAGCTGGAGGATCTGGGCTAGTGCTGGAGGATCTGGGCTAGAGCTGGAGGATCTGGGCTAGTGCTGGAGGATCTGGGCTAGTGCTGGAGGATCTGGGCTAGAGGTGGAGGATCTGGGCTAGTGCTGGAGGATCTGGGCTAGAGCTGGACAAATCTGGGCTAGAGCTGGAGGATCTGGGCTAGAGATGGAGGATATGGCCTGAAATGGAGGGTCTGTGCATGTGTGCCTCTGTTGTCCATGTCTTGGGCACAGTGGGGACACCTCATTAATCTTAGTGGTCCTCACTTTTATGTCAGGATTGTAATTAATCCTCAGATCACATTTATGATTTCCTTTTTCTCACACAATAGCAGATAGGAGGAATCTGTAAGCTGTTGGTTAATTTCCGGAGCCAGTTTCACAGTGATTCTGCCACTCATTCTTTTAACCAATTTAGGTTAGCTCTGGTCCAGCTCTGTACCATCTATTACAACATTAACAATACCCATATTAGTGTCTAATAGTGTGCAACCACACACAGACACTATTGCATACGCTAGCAAGATTTTGCTGAAAGGGTCCTAAGATAGCTGTCTTATGTGAGGCTATGCCAGTGCCTGGCAAACACAGAAGTGGATGCTCATAGTCAGCTATTGGATGGAACACAGGGTTCCCAATGGAGGAGCTAGAGAAATTACCCAAGGAGCTGAAGGGTTCTCCAACCCTATAGGTGGAACAACACTATGAACTAACCAGTACCCCCAGAGCTCCTGTCTCTAGCTGCATACGTAGCAGAAGATGGCCTAGTTAGCATCACTGGGAAGAGAGGCCCCTTGGTCTTGCAAACTTTATATGCCCCAGTAGAGGAGAACGCCAGGGCTAAGAAGTGGGAGTGGGTGGGTAGAGGAGCAGGGCGGGGTGTGTGTGGGAGGGTATAGGGGACTTTAGGGATAGCATTTGAAATGTAAATGAAGAAAATATCTAATAAAACATTGAAAAAATTGAAAAAATACCCACCTTGCTAGGATTTTTTTTTTTTTTTTTCGAGACAGGGTTTCTTTGTATAGCCCTGGCTGTCCTGGAACTCACTCTGTAGACCAGGCTGGCCTTGAACTCAGAAATCCGCCTGCCTCTGCCTCCTGAGTGCTGGGATTAAAGGCATGTGCCACCACGCCCGGCTCACTAGGAATTTTTTGTGGGGTTTATAATGACCCTATGTATCCATGGTAAAATGCAAATCTACACATATGAACCTAATAAATCCTAGCTAGCTCTGATCTCATACAGATAACTACTGATATAGTAAATATTCTAAATCCTAAGTTTAATTAAGTTCCTTCATCGGGCTGAGTTAAAATATTTAGCTTATGACTTTGAGCTAACAGCTTTCCCTAATATGCAAAAAATTTAAGTTAACAAGTATAGACATCTCAGAACCTTCTCCATCAAGCAATGAATAAAATAAGAGATTGCTGCTAGTGTGATTTCAAAAGTTATGTTTAAGATTTTATTTATCAAAGAATATTTTATTGTTATATGAAAAAAATTGTCTTCTAAGTTGATACTTTTAAATACATAGAATGATCTGGTTTATTGTAACAGATTTCTATAATCTTTCAGACTAGAAAAGCAGGGGGTTTTCAGAGGGGAAACCAGGAAAGGGGATAACATTTGAAATGTAAATAAAGAAAATATCTAATTAAAAAAAATCCCAGAAACATAGTTTTAAGTAGCACTTGCCTGTAGCTTGGGTTTGCACAGTAAAAATTTACAGTGAAAGTGGTTTGAGGAAACCATCATTTCATATGCTAATTAAAATTAAAATCATCAAAGATATACAGTTGTTAAGACTTCTTAAGACCAATGCTCCATGCAAGGCTCCCCAGAAGCTGTCTTTCTACAACGTGGGGCAGAAAGAGGTAGAGGGAGGACAGTGCCACCATCTCCTTTATTGATACCTGCAGCACTGTTGGACACTCTGCTCCCGTGTATCCTGTCTGCCCATTTACTTGTCTGTGGGTATTTGATTTGTGCTCTACTAACATTTTGGAAGCTCAGACAAAACTTACTAATGCAACTTATGTTTGAGGGATTGCTACCAAATGTAGTTTAGTTCAGCAGAATAAATTTGGCAATCATTCATTTAGATCTTTTCATATGGTGTATTACTTTTACTTGAATTATATTAAGAGGTCTCTTTATATGCCTTATGAAGCTATGACACTATACCAACTTAATCTTAAGAAAATTGATTCAAATAGTCTCGGGTTCCAGCATACATAAGGTACCTATACAGCCTTGCTGCATGCCAGGCTTTATTCTCTCAGGTCTGAGATAGCTTCCAGATATATATATATATATATTTATTTATTTTATTTTATTATATTTAAGTACACTGTAGCTGTCCTCAGACACTCCAGAAGAGGGAGCCAGATCTTGTTATGGATGGTTGTGAGCCACCATGTGGTTGCTGGGATTTGAACTTATCACCTTCGGAAGAGCAGTTGGGTGCTCTTACCCGCTGAGCCATCTCACCAGCCCCTGAGATGTATATTTTTAATAGTAAAGCAAATCTTTCTGAGAGAGCTGTCCTATGGAATAAAAGAACCCTGTACTTCAACCTCATCTGTACAGTCATCTAAATGTTACAGTAAGTTTCAAAACATAATGCTCTTAGCTCATATGACTAGACTGCTATTTGACATTTGTTTGTCTATTGTGTAATGTAGATGGATACTGAAATAGTTCTCTTAGGTGCATAATAAAGACTCAACAAACATCTCCATTTAAAAATCAATAATAGTACTTCTGTTACACAGCCCTAGGTTCAGTGCACAGTATTTCATCAACAGTCCCTACGATGGAAAACAAACTCTCAGCCTTCCAAATTCTGTCTTCTCCATACTCTAATTCATGCCAACATATACTCAGGACACTGTTCTCTGAGATTTGTATAACTCTACTGAAGTTTTTGTTTGTGTTCTGGTTATGGCCTGCCAATCATTCTGTATTATATGATTTTAGGGTGTTTGTTTTTAGGTTTTTATTTTTCAGAGCTTAATCCAAGTTTCAAAAGTTTGAATTAACATTTTTTATTAGGTGAATGATAGTGTTGTGGAGAAATTCCAGTCAGTCAAACTCTTTACTTATGATTTTTGTTTATATTTTCCTTTAAGTCTATTAATAAAAATGGTTTATCTCTGGCCAGCATATTTTCAGGAATCAGAGTCTCTTTAATTTTTTTATAAGTGTTTCCATTACAAGCTATTGCAATAATCATTAATCTGGGTCAGTACTGCATGCTGTCCTTTCAGGGAATTAATCATGTGAGTTGACTTATTTATGTTACCATTATTGTAGTCTCAAAACATCCAGGAAACATAACTTTCACTATTTGAAAATAAAAAAGAAGAGATATTTATAGATAAGTGCAAGAGAGCTCCTTCAAAGCTACCTGGCCTATCTTGCTCCTTTCTGTTCATTTCCTTCCTTGCTGTACTCGCTGGCCTCACAATCTGTAAACACGCATGAAACAGAAGGAGAAATCAAAGCAAGTCCATAGTGAGCATGAGCCTGACACCATGTTTGAAGTCAAAAAGGCCATTGCTAGTTAAAAAACAAAAACAAAAGTATAAGAAGTCTTTTAAAGTTTTACAAGTAAGTGAGTCAGGGATATTTGCCTCTAGGGGAACTTACCATGAAATATGAAGTAAGAGCCACCAGGCCCAAGATGAACGTTTCACTTCTCATTTCTTAATATGGCTCCTGAAAGGTCATTGATTGCCCACAGTCAGTCATGTCAGTCACCATCATTTTTCTTAATTTAAAATGAAATCTTAGAAGGCATTCTGACCCTAGTCACGTAACATGGTGAACAAATGCTGGTCCCACATTTAGTGATGCTCATGCATTTTAGAGAAGATACCAGTGTATACACACAATAATGTTGTTATGTTTGTGGTCTTGTATAACAGCATAGAACTTACCTTATTTTTAGTAAGATAACTCAAATAGTTATTTAAAAGACTGCTCTCATGCAAAAGAATATTAAAATGATCCTTGTTACATTTAGGACAAATACTTTAGGATTAAATAGCTTTTTTGTACTTTGGAGATGTTTACTTGAAGCTAGTAAAGTTTATAGATTGCTATATATTTGATTCTAGGTATTGTCAGTTTGGATAGATTATTGTGAAATAATATTTTGTTAAAATTATTGAGGTATTATCATCGCCACTCTTATTCTTTGTATCAATTTACTGGATGATATGAATATTGCTCTCATATGCCTTTATTTCAAGTGATTCTCAAAAGCCAATTGTGGCTAATCAGCCTGTGAATTGGGTGTAAAAGTTTGGACTTTAAACTAACAGTATCTCCAGAATGTATCTTAGTATTGTGGAAATGATTCTGAGAATGCAAATCTCAACTACTAATATTATGTTGACAAGGGATCTTTGGGTCTTTGTGTCCTCTGTTAGTATAGGAAGAGCAGTCTACAGAAGCAGCAGCTGTTATTGTCTTTGCAAACTGCTGTTGTGCTGTCTTAAAAATAGCTTAACAGTACATAAGAAATGTAACTCTACAGGAACAGCAGCAATGTCAATCAATGTTTATGTCTTCAAAGTTCTTATACTCATGATTTCCTGTAGAGACCACTAAAATACATCAGCTGAGAAACTATCAGATTTTAAAAATTGGGTGACCATTGTGTAATTAGCCAGGTCTTCATATCCCCTCTCCCTCATAACTTATCAAAATTCAGTATGCTCTACCACCTAAAATACTTCGTCCTTAAAATACACTTGAAATTTTGAGGTAGCATGTTACTTTCTCTTAAAAACCATAAGAAGGCTTCATAATAAGTGCAAAACTCAGAACTGTAAAGTCCAAATCCTTACGTATTTACAAACCAGTACTCACCTGGGCAGGAGATTCTCCTTTGGAACAGTCAACTGTTGCTTAAGCTTACTTTTGCCAAATATTCAGTTTGGGTAGCTACTGTTGAAAAGTCAAGAAGAAAGAGAACTTTCATATAGCACATCCCTTCTTAAATACTACTCTTTGATTCCTAGTAAATGGACAGTAAGATTGACAGAAGATAAGATGTATCAATAATGTTTACTAAAACAAAGAAGTGATAGTTGCAGCTCTCACCTTGGCAACCACCCATGGCACTGTGACCCATCTCTGTCCAGCAGGTTGGAACTCTGCAGTGTAGGGGGTTTACATGTAGATACTCATCATTATTATGTGGGGGATATTTATAATATTTTATTCTCAATCCTAATCCCAGAAGAATTTGAGAACACACCTTTTATAAACAGCCCAATTGTTTCAAGTTAAATTTTTATTTGTGATATATTATACCATGATATTGAGCCTAGAGCTTCCACATGGCTGGATTTATTTATGTATTAGAACTGACATAAACAGTATGAATTGTTTTATTTGTGAATACATTTATTGTGGAGGAAGGATTTTGAAGAGTTGGAAATTAAGTAGGTTTCAAAACAGCAGAACAACTTTGGTTGAGGGAGACAAAAAAATTCAAGAAATTACTTTGTTTATTAACCTTAATTTTATATTCCATTCCTAGAGGAATAATTTTACTTAAAGAAAGTATGCACACCCATTTGAGTTATTGAAATGGATATGGTGGGGATTACTGTACACATGTTTTTCTATAGCTAGTGACAGTTTTAATTTTTAAGCATAGTAAAAGTATTTTAGGTTCTGTAAACACTTGCTATTTTCACTATCTGAAAAATGTGAATAGATCCAATGTGTAGTAATCTCTCTAGTCTAAGAGAGAAGTAGTTACAGAAATGTCGCCTAATCCAATTTAAATTTACATTTAGAGATCATAGCATTTTACACAATTTTATGTTTAAAATAAATCTAGGTACTAAAGTGAGGTAGCCATATGCAATGCAGTCTGCTTATTTGGGAGAAAATCCCCTTCTGCTGAATGTTAGACTTTATTCTCCAACAGCTCAAACCTGTTTAGCCCCAGCAGGTTAGAGACTATCCCAACCAACTTCTGAAGGGTTAGCCTTTGTAACAACCTCTATAAAATCATGGAATCACTATAGGAAAGAATTGAGTTAGAATTGGTCTTTAGCTCCACACTTACCCTGACTGGCTGGAGCTTTGCTAATGGGAAAGGTGGCATCTGGGCCTCCATCATGGCTGCTGGCTTGATTGTTTTTTACAACCTGGTTGTATGTTTCCATTAGTTTCTAAGCCAACACTGGGGATGTTGTGTCCCACGAACAGCGTGTCCTCTAGTAACATGGCCATTTTATTAAAAAGAGAAATAGCCCTTCTTTGTGCTTGGTGTAGAAATTGTTTTGATGCCTGGATACATTTTCAGCCAAATGTTTTAGAGTGACTTATGATTTTATGGATCACTGATTGTGGAGGACATAAGGATGATTACTGTCAGATTGAAATAGTCTCTTCATGGGTCACAGGAAACAAAAGATTAGAATTTCAGAAGCAGGCAGAACCACACTTTTATTAAAAACAAAGGCCCTTAATCAACAGTAATTTTAATTAAAATTGTCTCTGAAAGTACAATATTTAAAGTGACAGCTGCCTTTAGTTACAGGAAATTCAAACTGTTGATAAAGTCTAACTGTTGTTAGTGAATATGACCAGTTAGTAGATATTTTTTTCCCTCATAAATCTGAATCATCATCAAGTGAAACTTGATTCTCTGGGCAAAATTTTTCCAATGTAATTTTAACAGAGCTGTGATTACTAATACCTAACAAGTGTTAAAGGGGACGTCCACCTTTTTCCTCTTTTTGTGACTCATCACTCTTCTGTGTAAAATTTATGCTTTGATAATTGTGTCACCTAATTATCAAAAAATAAAAAAATAAAAAAGTTCTAATGATGTGTTAAACAAGCTTACAATTTTGTGCTGAGCTCCATTCATAGCAATCCTGGGTGCATGCAGTAGGTTGAATGCTGGTTGGAAATGTGGAGGTGGTTAGAAGGTCCACTGAAGGGAGGACTCTATCCATGATACTTTCTTGTGCTCGCTTCAGTGAGGAAGCTAGAATGAGTTGGAATGACTTCTTTAGTTTGTTATTGGCCGTTCATGTCTCCCCAGGCATAGGCATGAAACAAGCAGACTGGAAATTACTGATCAATTATTGCTTCTCTGTTTTAGGAGCATCCTCTCCACCTCTTGTCTATGTATGCTTTATGATATCAAAGAAGAGGCAAGGCCTCAGCACAATTAGGTGTACTAATTAATTTTTCAGTTGTGATGATACACCAAACACCAAAGAGCAGTCAGAAAATAATACAGGGCTATTTCAGGGTATTCTTCTTATCCCTTTCCCATCTCTCTTTAAAAATTTCTTTGACCAATATTTTTCTGACTTTAGAAATTTACTAAGGTCTTTGAAGTTAATTAGGAGGTATTTCTGTGTTTCTTTGATATATGATCAAAGGATTTTCTGGACAGTTAAAGATTCCATAACCACTCAATTAGTATGATTCTTGATGCTTCAGTCACGATTGGGGCATATGGGAGATATTCTGAAGCCACATCTGATCTGGTTTTGCTACATCTGTAACTGGTGGTGATAGCTGATATCACAGTAGACATAGCCTCACAATGCTTCCATTATGAAGGGAAAGTAACAAGGCAGCATTGAGGATCAGGGAAACAGGAATGTCTAACAGGAAGCTAGGTGAGATCAGTTTCCATCTTTGTGAATAGACCCAAGAAATTCCTGTGTACTTTGATTTTGTAATGTGATACAGGAATGGGTATACACTACTTGCTCTACCTTGTGAAATTCCATCCCAACACTGAATACAATTTTATTTTTATTTGAAAGTTGTATATTTAATTTGTCCAATCATAATAATGGGTGTCCTTTAATTTTGCTTTTGAGCTTCCCATGATACAAAGGACAGGAATGCTAACTCTAGAAGGTGGCAGGGATATTATACATGAGCTTGCTTAGACTGATGGCTTTTTGCAGAAGTGTTTGTCCACCTGGCCAGGGGACAGAGAGAGCAGGTGAGGGCTGGGGGGTTGTACTGTATGACAATCAGTGTGAGTGTGATACAGAGTGTTGGTTTTGTGTGAAGAATTTGATTTCTGACTTTGGATCATCTTGAGTGAACATGGAGGCCCTTTTTAATGAGGAGCTTGTACTAAGTCACTTCATTTAACTGAGCCTCACTTACGAAAAAATAGTAAGACTTGTAAAATTGTTGATACATCTAATATATTCATATCTATCTAGAAAGCTATGTCCTTTTTATCTTTTACTTTTTGTATGTTTATTATCTAATCACTTTTAAACAGAGAACAGTATTCCAATAGCTGTTAGGTGTTACTACTCAATTTAGTGAATTTTTTTATTATTACTAAATATTTACTAAGTGCCGCCTCTAAGTACATGTTTCTCAGCATGAGCTTAGAGGCAGAAGATGACAGTAGTTGATCTACTGTAATATATGTAATAAATAGTAATGAGAGATTAGTACAGTGTTAGGTGAGATTTAAGAGGGTATTCAATAGTGAGATCAGGAGGACTAGAGAACAAGATTCTAAAGTCTCAAATTGGATAGGAACGAAGTTGACAGGCTATTTGCAAATACAAGAATAGCCAGACAGTGTGGCTGGTTCCAGCCATGCTGAAAGTGATAGTTAAAGTCTGAAAGGTAGTAGAGGGTAAAATGTGGGAGCCGACATGTGGGATCAGAACCAAACAGAGAGAGGACAAAGAGAACTTTCTGAGACATTTTTTTGACTTAGATGAGGAAATAGAAGTAACATTATCATTAAAGAAGAGGAATTAATAAATGGTAGCAAAACCAGGCTCTAGATGTGGCTTAAGACAGCAAACAGAATATGCATGCACTCAATGAGTTAGATACTAAATTTAAAAGTATGACCTTTGCTGTTTTTCAGTTGACACATAATGACATATGCCTTCCTCTTTGCTTCCTCCTTTGTCATTCTGTGTGAGGTCATCACTGTATGATCTCGACAATGCCATCTCTGTTTAGTACATTAACTTTCTTCCAGTGTATGGGCTTAAAATCCAACATTCTTTTCTTTTTTCAAAAGCAATTTTTTATTAGATATTTTCTGCATTTACATTTCAAATGCTATCCCAAAAGTTTCCTATACACCCGACTCTGCTCCCCAAGCAACATTCTTTTCTTATTAAAAGTTCTCCCAAAGCATTTCCTTAGACATTACCATTCCCAACAACTGCATTGTCTCAAGGTGTCAACTTGAAATAGTAAATCTGCTTACTCCAGTATATTTTTCATTAAAAATATACTAGGATTTGAGAATCTACAATACTGGTAAACTTGTTTGTTTACTGTCTGAAGTATGACTGAAGTCTTGATCAGATCTGTAGGAGAGATGTATAGACAGTTCAAAATGATGATGCCTATAGCTTCCAGATAGGAAGGATCCTAGCTCTACCCTTATCTTGATTTCAGCCATGGGAACTAAAGAAGCACTAAATCATGCCATCGTAGAGATATCTGACCTATACAATTATGAGATATAGCAAGACTTATAGAGGGCTAAGTTTGTTATATTATCATACCATGTGAAAAAATACAACAGAAATTAAAGGGAGATTTCAACCTAAACACATCCAAATGCAGAACTTAGAATATTCTGAATCATTGTTTCCTGAAGTGGAAATTTAAGGTTCTTTGGAAAGTTGGTTGGATGGTCTTTTGCTGGGACAAAGATGTGAAGGAACATTTTTTAAAAAGTGGATACAGGTGTGAAAAGGTAAGACGAACTTGGGAAGGAATGCTTTGCTGAAGTAGATATAGGAGAGAGGATGTTCTGCTAATATAAACCACTATAAATGGAGTGGCAGAGGCTGAGCTTGGCTTGCTGGTACAGCTAGCAGTACAATGTTTGTGGGTCTGGTTTTCTTCACTGATCTTTGCTTCCCTGAGAGAGGCACAGCCATGAACTGCTCCTGGTGTTCCTGTTGGTCCCTCCTGAGNCTTTGCTGAAGTAGATATAGGAGAGAGGATGTTCTGCTAATATAAACCACTATAAATGGAGTGGCAGAGGCTGAGCTTGGCTTGCTGGTACAGCTAGCAGTACAATGTTTGTGGGTCTGGTTTTCTTCACTGATCTTTGCTTCCCTGAGAGAGGCACAGCCATGAACTGCTCCTGGTGTTCCTGTTGGTCCCTCCTGAGTACTCTAGTCAAGGCTGAGGCCTGGCTGTGTTTACTAGGTCGTGTCACCATGTTGCTAACCTGACTCTATGGACCTGGATGGCTGGTGTATCTGTGAGGTGTTTTCAAGTGGATTGAGCTGCTGCTATCTGCTACCCTGTGAACTGAACTGCCAATTTCCAGATAAGATAGAGAGGAATTGCTCCAAAGAACCTGTCTAAACAGGACCACTTCCCCCAAATCCTTTCTTTTTAGTACCTCTGGTGGGTGGTGTGTTAAAGCATTTACAGAGCCATCATTAAAAATAGGATTTGAAAAAAATTAAAGTTACAGTGCCCTGAGGTTTATTGGGTCTTTCCCCTCTCATTAAATGAAATGATTGTTTACATGGTTAATACAAGGTCTTCAGAGTGATTCTAAGTCTCATCTTCATATCCCAGATTTAAAACCTCATCACACAGTTTTGAATTTTTAGAGGTGGGAAGTTGTGTTCTAGATCTAACCATGTCTCCCTGTGTCTGTTGATGCTATCCTGGCCTAAGCTATTGTTTCTCACCAAAAATCTTAATAGAATTTGCCTTTTTGAGACAGGATCTTTTGATGTTTTCTGGCTAGCCTCGAACATGTGATCTTACTGCCTTATTTTTGGCAAAGTGTGGATTATAGGCATGTGGTATCATGCCTGCCTACACTCCACTCTTGCTATCCTCATAATCCATGCTCAGAATTAATCGCTTTTGTTATATATCCTCACCCATACCAACATTAGTGTTATTTTTCCCTTTTTCTTTTTTATTAATTATTTTATATATTTCCATATCAAATATCCTCCTTCCTGGACTCCCCTCTGCAAGCTCCCCCACCCTATCACCTTCCCCTTTGCCTCTAAGAGTGTGATCCCCATACCCACCCAGCCACTTATGCCTTACTCTTCTGGTATGCCCCTTCACTGGGGCAACAAGCTGTCACAGGACCAAGCACCTCCCCTGCCACTGATGCCAGATGAGGCAGTCCTCATGCATACTCTTTGGTTGGTGATTTAGTCCCTGGGCGATCTCAGAGGTCCAGCTAGTTGATATTGTTGCTCTTCCTATGAGATAGCAATCCCCTTCAGCTCCTTCAGCATTTCCCTTAACTCATCCATTGGGGTCCCTGGGTTCAGTTTAATGGTTGGCTATGAGTACTGCATTTGTCTTAGGTGCTGTCAAAGCTTCTCAGAGACAGCCATGCTAGCCAGGCTCCTGTCTGCAAGCACTTCTTGGCATAAGCAATAGTGTCTGGGCTTGGTGTCTGCAGATGGGATGGATCCCAAGGTGGGGCAGTCTCTAGATGGCATTTTTTTTTTTTTTGGTCTTTGCTCCATTTTTTGTTCCTTCATTTCCTTTCGAGAGGAACAATTCTGGGCTAAAGATTTTGAGATGGGTGGGTGACCTCAACCCTCAACTGGGGGCTATGTCTATCTAATAGAACTGGTCACTTCAGGTTCTATCTTGCTGCTATTGGGGTTTTTCGGCTAATGTCATCCCCATTGGGTCCTGGGAGCCTCTTGCATCCCTGGTGTCTGAGACTTTTGAGTGGTTTTCCCCCTCCCTCCCCTTCAGTTCACCCCCACCCCCACTCTACATATTTCTATTCATTCTCCCTGCTCTCTGGACTTCTCTCCTGTCTCTTCCCATGCCTGATCCTGCACCCCTTTCTCGCCCCCATTGCCTCTTCCTCCCAGGTTTCTCCCTCCCTTTGCCTCCTCTGATTATTTTGTTTCCCCCTTCTAAGTGGGATTGAATCATCTACACTTTGATCTTCCTTTTTTAAAAGTTGGATATTTCTTTATTTACATTTCAAAGGTTTTCCCCTTTTTCATCCTCCTCCCCCTCCCCCTGCCTCTATGAGGGTGCTTCCCCATCCATCTGCCCACTCCTGCCTTCCTGCCCTGGCATTCCCCTACACTGGGGCATCAATTCCCTCAGGCCCAAGGGCCACACCTCCCACTGATGTCCAACAAGGTGATCCTCTGGCACATATGCAGCTGGAGCCATGGCTTCCTCTATGTGTACATTTTGGTTGGTGGTCCAGTCCCCGGGAACTCTGGGGCTCTGGTCAGTTGATACTGTTGCTCCCACCATGGGGCTGCAAACCCCCTCAGCTCCTTCAGTCCCTTCTCCAACTCTATCAGGGACCCCATGCTCATTTCAATGGTAGGCTGCATACATCTGTCTATGGATTTGTCAGGCTCTGCCAGAGCCTCTCAGGAGACAGCCATATCAGGCTCCAAAATGCAAGCACTTCCTGGCATCCACAATAGCCAGGTGACTGCATATGGGGTAGATTCCCAGGTGGGGCAGTGTCTGGATGGCCTTTCCTTCAGTCTCTGCTCCATACTCTGTTTCCATATTTCCTCCTATGAGTATTTTGTTGCTCCTTTTAAGAAGCACTGAAGCATCCATACTTTGGTCTTCCTTCTTCTTGGGCTTCATATTGTCTGTGAATTGAATCTTGGTTATTTTGAAATTTTGGTCTAATATCCAATTATCAGTGAGGACACACCATATGTCTTCTTTTGTGAGTGATTGCCTCACTCAGAATGATATTTTCAAGTTCCATCCATTTGCCTACAAATTTCATGAAGTCATTGTTTTTAATAGCTGAGTAGTACTCCATTGTGTAAATGTATCCATTCCTCTGTTGAAGGACATCTGGGTTCTTTCCAGCTTCTGGCTATTATAAATAAGGCTGCTATGAACATAATGCAGCATGTGTCCTTATTACATGTTGGAGTATTTTCTGGGTAGATGTCCAGGAGTAAGATTCCACCTCACAACAGATGTGCTATATATGTGCAGGGAGGCCTAGAGCCTGCCAGTGCATGTTCTCTGGTTGGTAGTTCAGTCTCTGAGGGCCCAAGGGTCTATGTTAATTAATCTCTTGGTCTTTCTGTGGAGTTCTTATCCCCTTAGCGGGCTGCAATCTTTCCTCTTATTCTTCCGTAAGAGCCTCTAAGCACCATCCACTGTTTTGGCTGTGGGTGATTGCATCTGTCTGAGTCAGTTGGTGGGTGGAACTTCTCAGAGGTTAGCCATGCTAGACTTCTCGATGCAAGCATAACAGAGTATCATTATTAGTGTCATGGATTGGTGGTTGTACATATGATTTATCTCAAATAGGGCCAGCTATTACTTTGTCATTCCCCCAGTCTCTGCTCTATCCCCAATTCCTGCAATTCTGGTAGATATGATAAGTTTTGGGTCAGAAGTTTTGTGGGTGGGTTAATGTTCCTATTGCTTCACCAGGGTTTCTTCCTGGATATAGGAGGCAGGCTCCCCAGTCTCCATATCTTCAATGCTGCCAGTCATAGCTAAGGGCAACCCCATTTATTCTTGGGCACATCTCCTCTGCAGAGAATTACATTCCTTCTCAAGGCAATCTGGCCCTACCACTCTCATGCCTGCTTCCCTTCATCACACCTTACTCTGATTTCCCCTTCCAATCCTGATCCCCTCTACCACCTGATTCCCTTCCTCCATCTGGAAGGCAGCAATTACTAATCATATTGAGTTTCCTATAACTAACTCAAGGAAAGACTTATTCTAAATTATACCATCTCTCCAAATTTCTTGACAGATTAGGATGTTATCTAGAATAATTTTATAAGGAAAAGATTGCTTAGATAATCCATGTATGATTTTATCTTATATTTGGAGGACAGGACAATAATGAAAATATGCTTTAAGAGTGGATCAAGAAGAGCTACCTGTGCATTTGCTGGAGTATGGAAACACATGATTTATTTGTATAGTAAAATCTGCATAAGGTTATAGATCTGAGCTTTCAATGTTGTAGTCATCATTTTCTCTGACTATTAAATTGAACCAGAATTTCAAAGTAGAAATGAAAATAGAATGTTGTTACAGTGGGTTAGAATTATTTATCTTATATGTTTCTAGATTAATGATTTCCTAAATATTTATCATGCATTAGAATATATAGAATTCTTTTAAAAAATTATGTGGAAGGATGAAAGATGCCATTGCCAGTATTTAAAGCTCTGACTTTGTAATGTGTGGTTAGGCGTAGAGCTGGCAGATGAGTGACAACCTACATGTCTAATGCCTTCTGCAGAGTTGTCACACAATCCACACAAAGGACGCAATGTCTTTTGAATCCTGAAAAGTTCTAAAGACTTTGCAATTTCTAAGCACCCAAAGTTAGCAGGACAATGAAATCAGGTAAAAATCTATATTATTAATGAAGTATAAACATAGTAATTATTTATGAGAACCATCTTTCCTTCCTACTACAAGTTATAAGGAAAATCCCCCTTTATGTTCATACCAGAAGTAGGTCACTTTATATCAATCATGAAAGTTGTCTGTCAGTATTACCTGTATGTCTTAAACTCATGAATATAAACAAGCATACAATTTCTCTTTTAACCTGCTATATAAATCTATTAACTTCACTTCCCTCAATGTCCCTCTTTGGCAGTATTCCTGGATTCAACTTAATTTTTGTTTAATTTTTTTTTTGAGAATTTCATGATTAGCCCTAGAGCTACAGCACACCAACCCTTTCTCTCTCCCCTTTCTAATGTCTGTATCCCCGCTTCTTAGTTCATTATTTCTTCCATGTTTATTATTGTTAAGGATATACACATGTGTCAATGTACATCCATTCATGTATATGTATATATATAAACACATATATATGCAAATACGCATACACATTAGGAACATATAGGAAATGTGGGGCACTATGAAAAGACTTAATGCTGTGAACAGACTTAGGAGGTAGTTTACCATTGCATATATATGCAAACCTGCCAAATACACATTGGTTGCTTGATTACCTTTAAATAAAATGATCCAGAGAACAAACAGTACCCAGTTTTATTTAGGTGATTCTTGAAAGTATCAACATTAGATGAAGAAATATTGTTTGCCACAGTCATAAAGGGAATTTATATAGACCTGTAGGAAATAGACATTTTTTCCCCACGATTTTAAAAACATACACCTTTTTTTAGATTATAGTATCTTTGAGGGCAATTATAAGTTTTTACTTCATTTTATTATCATCATTATATATACAACCCATTCTCCACATGTGCAGTCTGTGTTCATGGATTCTAAGGTTGTAAGTATTATAAGTATTCTGGAGATTTTAAGGACTTGCACATAGACTTTCTTCTTGTCAATGTCCTCTGCATAATAGCATAGCTATTCTCACAGTACTTATTTTGTGTTAGGTTTTGAAAATGATGTGACCCAGGGGCTTCCTCCATGGTGACTAGTTTTCATAAGTCCACAGAATAGCAAAGCAGCAAGATTCCAAGTGAGGAGAGCAACCAACACACTTACCTAGCTGTGATGCCTATGAACCACAGTAGTGATTACCATGGCATTGTAACACTATGGGTACAATAGTGCTACATGTGTCTTGGTAACCAAGAGCTTAGTTGGATTTAAAGCCCACTCAACATGAGAGAAATCATTCCTGGGACTGGATCTGTGTCACTAACCAAGGCTACAGAAGGCAGAATTTTTGTAGGAGAACCTATAACCACCACTTTAGTAAGCCATTGTATTCTGAACTACATGCTTAGTATTTATTTGTCTACATACAGGACAGTAACATTCTCACACCTTATCAAAGTAGTTCCTTCTTCAGTTTATGGAGACAATTGCAACAAACCAAAATCGGTCACAATGCAAGAGCCTGTTTGTTGCCCAGTCACGTCTGAAACCTAAGCAGCACTGCTCTATACCTAAGACTCAGGGATCATTGCAGAAGATGGAGATGAAAGCATGTAAGTGCCAGAGGAATGGGATGCTTTCTGTGTGGATGGGTTTCTTAGAAACATCAGAGAAGCTATAGTCATGAAGCCTCATCAACATGGCCATCTAATCAAGACCTGGGAAAGAATGACCTCATGAGCCATGTTAGCATGGAAGGTGGAAAGCTCATGAAGCCTCAGTCCTAAACAAAGAACTACAGACAACTAAGGAGTGCTGAGAGTGGGCAAATTGTTTTGTTCAGGGAAAAGCCTCCCAATTGCATAAGCAATCCAAATCAGTCATCCCTGAGTTCATGTATATAGAAGTTATATTACACAGACTGAGGAGGTTGAATTTATATATTTTGGAATACATGTTACAACAGCAAATAAGAAATTAGGCCATGAATTTTATAGAGATCAAAGAACGGCATTCGGGAAGCTGTGGCAAGAGTCATAGAAAGGGTAAAAAAAATGAGGTGAATGTAATTGTAAAAAATAAAATTTATTATTAAGTGTAGTCTATTAAAAATTTGAAAATTTTTTGACAGAGATGTATATGCTATAATCACTTTGCATGCCACTTTAAGGGATTTGAGTATCTATTACATTAGGTATTGTTGGCAGGTCTTGAAATGAACAGTACATGGACTCCCAAGCAACAAATGAATCATATAGTTAAAATTAGTATACATTATATTTACTATATAAGTATACTTACTATGTTTAATAATAATTATTTGTACACATACAATTATTTACATAACAAGTTTAAAAATGTTGCCATGAATTTTAGTCTAGAATTTGTCAGCTACAATGGGTCTCTTTTCTTCTCATTGATTTTGGCAAGAAATCTATTGTTACACAGGCACACATGCACACATATAGACAACATTTAAAGCATGTAAGCATCAAAAATCTAGTTAGAAAATATGTTAAAATTTTTTGTAAACAAAGGTTTTCCCTGTCTACTTGTATATTGACAAACTGACAATCTTAGATTGTAGGGAATCTTAGCAGTCTATATTGCTGCAACTCACAGCAAGAGTGATGAAATCTCTACCTTTTGCAAGAAGTTTCCTGTAGTATTGTGGGATGTAATTTGTGTAGCAGTTGGAGTATTGTTACCTGCACCAGTTGGGGCACTGTCTGTAGAATTTGGAATGATCTTTTCTGAAGAGGATGTGGCCTCATTTGGAGCAGTGTCATTTTTGGTAGTTGACATAGTCTCAGCTGCCACACCATTTGTGGAAGTATCAGGGTGGAGTCTGCAAGGAGGAGTGATGATGTTGGCATCTGTACATTTGCTGACAGAAGCAGCAGAAGTGGTTGTGATGGCAACCATAGTTGGAGGAGCAGAAGTGGCTTCCACTTTGTCAGAGGGTGCCTTGCAGGGCTGGATCCCTGGGTGGTTAGGAGAAGAGGAGTCAGAAGAGAAAAGGAGGGCTGCAGGGTATCCAAGATACCAGCCTAAGAGTGAAGGACGATGGTTTGTGTTTCAAAGATAACAGGAAGCAAGTAGTGACTTAGGCCAAGTACTTAGAGTGTTAGGAGTTCCCCAGATACTTTAGGGTTTATTTGATTTCCAATAGACACAGGTTTTTCATGAAGTCTAGTTTTATATAGGTTAATTTGCTCTTCAGAAGCATGAGTAGTCTTTAGAGCGAGAATACAAACAGAAGAAAATAAAAGTCAGTTAGATTCCAATATATGATCCACCTCATTTTGATTTTCTTGGAATATGCTTCTTCTTAATAATTGAAAATTTTTTTGTGAAAGTTTGTTAGAAGCAATATAGTCTCTTGGTAACTTTGGGAACCTGTTCCTAGAGTATCTGTGTGTATTATGAATTTTACCTATTTAAGTACTGCATTTAAAATGATGTATAATTTTCCTTTAACTTCTATAGGTTTTTACACACCGTGTACAAACTTCATTGGCAATAATTCACATGTTCACATGAATGTTGTATAATATAGCTTTTATGGACTATTGAATGATTCATGGTAGAATAGACCATGTGTTCTCAGCACACATGTAATATATATTTTGAATCTTTTGAGTGCTAGGTTGGTTTTGTTCATGGATGTAGAATTCTCTTTGAGTTAAATATAATGATGACACCTTACCCCTTAATTGTCAGGAAATGCCATGTGTATACATACCACCATGTTCTGTGATTCATAATTATTTGATGGGTGACACTCACGGGACATCTTATCATCTTTTCATCTGCTTTCATGATTGTACATTACAGTTATATTTTCCTGATAGCCAGTTTGTCTCCTGGAGCAAGGTTAGGTTTCTGGAAGGATAAATTGTATGCAAATACTGCAGTAGATGGTACAGTAGTTATAATGACTGCAAGTACATGCTTTATAGTGCTACCCAGCTCTTCATTTTCATTTTGTGTAATGCTTGTGTAAAGGTTGTTTCCTTTAAAGATTATTTCTTCCAAATTCCACAGTGCTTTGGGGTATTTTATTCTAACCTCAAATTCATTTAGTGTTTTCCACCAGGTCCAAAAATTAATCAGAAAATTTGGGAGAGGAGGAGGTCTTTGACCATATGGCAGAAGATAAAGATGAGCAGGATGAAGAGAAGGAAGAGGAGGAGGAAGAGGAGGAAGAGGGGAGGAGGATTTGAAGGAGCTAGTGTTCCTTTAGAATCATATTTTCCTCTGTGGCCTCGTTGACACTAAGCAGACTGTGAGAGAAAGACAATAAACAATTTTAATTTAGATATTTCACAGACAATAACTAGCATATATACTTTCTGAGGAAGTTATAATTTTAAATGGCGTTTTTAAGAGAGGAATTATTTATTTTTTTAATTTATTTTTTATCAGGTATTTTCTTTCTTTTTTTTTTTTTTGACTTTTATTAGATATTTTCTTCATTTACATTTCAAGTGTTATCCAGAAAGTTCCCTGTATCCTCCCCCCTCCCGGCCCTGCTCCCCTACCCACCTGCTCCCACCCCTTGGCCCCGGCGTTCCCCTGTATTGGGGCATATAAAGTCTGCATAACCAAGGGGCCTCTCTTCCCACTGATGGCCAACTAGGCCACCCTCTTCNGGGTTACTTCACTCAGGATGATGGCCTCCAGATCCATCCATTTGCCTAGGAATTTCATATATTTATTGTTTTTAATAGCTGAGTAGTACTCCATTGTGTAAATATACCAAAATTTTTGTATCCATTCCTCTGTTGAGGGACATCTGGGTTCTTTCCAGTTTCTGGCTATTATGAATAAGGCTGCTATGAACATAGTGGATCATGTGTCCTTGTTACCAGATGGAATATCTTCTGGATATATGCCCAGTAGAGGTATTGCAGGATCTTCTGGTAGTACTATGTCCAATTTTCTGAGGAACCGCCAGACTGATTTCCAGAGTGGTTGAACCAGCTTGCATTCCCACCAACAATGGAGAAGTGTTCCCCTTTCTCCATATCCATGCCAGCAACTGTTGTCACCTGAATTTTTGATCTGGAAATTCCAAGGTTCCAGGAGGCTAAGTTTCCATAAAACTCTTTGTCTCAGATCTGCTTCTAGGCTTTCCAGACCTGTCCCTTGAGTCACTACTGGAGTGGATGTAGCAGTGGTTGTTGGTATAATCCTGGACCAAAGGGTGGAGGGGGTCATTGACCATAGGGCAGAAGATGAAGACTAGGATGAGGATGAGGAGGAGGAGGAAGAAGAGGAGGAGGAGGAAGAAAAGGAGGAAGAGGAGGAAGAAGAGGAGGAGGAAGAAGAGGAGGAGGAGAAAAATATTGGGAGGAGGGTTCGTAGGAGCTAATGTTCCTTTAGGATCATGTTTTCCTCTGGGTCCTCTTTGACACTCACCGGATTTTGGGAGAAAGACAATAAACAATTTTAATTTAGATATTTCACAGAAAATTATAAGCATATGCACTTTCTGAGCAAGTTTTAATTTTAATTTGCTTCTAAAAGACGTACTCTCCTAAAACATTTGCAGGCCTAATTTTATCAGCTATATTCTTTTTAAAAATTCTATAGCCGGGTGTGGTGGTGCACGCCTTTAATCCCAGCACTGGGGAGGCAGAGGCAGGCAGATTTCTGAGTTCCAGGCCAGCCTCGTCTACAAAGTGAGTTCCAGGACAGCCAGAGCTACACAGAGAAACCCTGTCTCAAAAAAAATTCTATAATACTGCAAGCATAATAAGTTAGGTCCCCAGTGGAGAAGCTAGAGAAAGTACCCAAGCAATTGAAGGGGTCTGCAGCCCCATAG
Organism: Mus minutoides; assembly: GCA_902729485.2. Classification (NCBI taxonomy): domain Eukaryota; kingdom Metazoa; phylum Chordata; class Mammalia; order Rodentia; family Muridae; genus Mus; species Mus minutoides. Next base: position 129,741 of record LR751633.1, read on the forward strand.
GAGGTACAACAATATGAACAACCCAGTAACCCCAGATCTCCCATGGACTAAACCACCAACGAAAGATTATGCATGTGACAACTCATGGCTCCAGCTGCATATGTAGTAGAAGATGGCCTAATTGGTCATCAATGGGAGGAGAGGCCCTTGGTCCTATGAAGGCTCTATGCCCCAGTATATGGGAATGCCAGGCCCAGGAATAGAGAGGGGGTGTGTTGGTCAGCCAAGGGAGGGGGGAGGGAGTAGGGGAAACCAGGAAAGGGGATAACATTTGAAATATAAAGAAAGAAAATATCTAATAAAATTAAATCTTGAAAATAAAACAGCTAATGTTTACAAATGAAGATATTCAATGTGAAAACATTTACAATTATAACATTCAATATTATATTTTATTTATTTTCAGTATGGCATTTGAACCAGGAACCGTGAATTTGCCAAGCAAATGTTTTACCCTTAAGCTCTGTACTTAGCCTGATACAGGATTGTTGACTGATGTGTTTTTAACAAATCTCTCATATTGAAAATAAAGTAACAAAATATTTTAAAAAAATACAAAAATAAAGTTGCAGTGAAACTGGTGGGGGTTAAATAGAGAAAGAAAAGTAATGACAAGCAGTACACATAATCAAGTACGGGAAACAGGAAGATGGTTCTGGCTGGGGAGAAGACTAGTGGTAGGTCAATGAAAATCCACCCATTTGGAATATGAAAATCCCATGGGAAGCTTGTTACTTCTTGTTAATTAAACATTAATAAACCAAATTGAGGCCACTCAGCACCATGATACACAATGACATTTTATGAAGTGTGACAGGATGACCTTGGGATGAGGATGGAACTGTCTTCCAGGTTTCTCTTCTGCCTCTTGAGTCACTTGAGAAAAAGACATGTGTATACCAAGTGTAGACTCTGTTATGACAAACAGGCTTCTTACAGTCCTAATTTGTGGTAAATTATTTTGCATCAACAGAAACTTGTTACATGTTTTTAAGTGAAAGTCCTCAATGACACTCAGAGAAAATGGTTCCCCTTTTGTTCTGAGCATACAGGTTCTCAGTGAAAGCTTAGATGGCATTGATTGGACAGAAAATCTTATGAACCTACTCTTAAGCTGGCTCTTAGTAGACATGCTCACTGAAATGAATTCCAAATGGAAGTGGTGCCCATACATCCTGGGAAATGTCTCTGTCACTCTCGAGTTTATAATTGCTCTTAGTTTTAATTCCAATTAAGTTTCAAAACATTTTAAAGTCTGTATTTTAAGAAGTAAGTTTAGTTTCGCATTAGGTGATCCAGATGTGCTTCTTGTTCCTATGTAGACTGGGTAGTTACAATAGGACATCTTTCAAGTATAGGACAAAATGAGGCAAAATAGTTGTCTCTATAGTGGAAATGCTGTGGTTGTATGATGTACCACATTCATGATTAAATGAAACTTTTTTTTTTCCTTTGGAAAGTAGCCATCATGCATGTTTTCATGTTCTGGAATCATAAGATTGGTTGTGTGATAATGATATTCATATTGAGTCTTTTCATAAGCTCATTTTCTGGGAGTGATTTAAGGTTGTCTAGATATCTAGTTAGTGCTTTTCTTCGTAGAGGACTTGGTGAGCACTCTGTCCCACTTGCTATGCTAACCCTAAATTTAGGGATTTTCCCTAAGGTTTAATATTAAAATAAAAAGACAGCTGAAAATTGATGAAGAAAACCCATACATTAGGAAGTTGGAGTGCTTTGGATAGATGAAAGTTGATGAATTGCTTCAGTTGAGGGAAGTCTCTGAAATGAGGTGGGAAGACTCTAGAACACAAAGGACCATGTCAACCAGAGGGACAGCATGTGCTCTTGTTCCTGTGCTGTTGATCCTAAGTCAAATTGGCCTAGAGCTGATATTTTTGAGACAATACCCATCTATTCAGTCATCTGTTGAGTTATTACCCAAATTTTTCATGTGCCACATTGTTTTTTAGCTGTTCTGCCTAGTGGGGAAGATACAGTCTCTCCATTCTGTCTTATAATCAACATGTAGGACTCTCAGTTCCTTCCGGATCACGTTGTGTTCCTGGACGCTTCCATGCTTCCTGTCATGATGATACTGGACTAAATCTCTGAAACTGGAAACCTCCCCCAATCAAATGTTATTCCTTATAAGATTTGCCTTGATCATGGTGTCTGTTCACAGCAATAAAACCATAATTTAGACACCATAAAAATCTTACCCTCCAGGATATCGACACTGCTGGCTTACAGTCTTCTTTCTTTCCTTGCAACTCCATAGGAAAAATTAGTCATATTTGGTAAATTTACTCCACATGTCCCATCAGAGTTCTGTTTGTCTCTTGCTCCACCTCACAGCATACTTCTTTTATTGATATGTTAATGAGGTAAAATATTTCTAGACACATCTATGGGATTAGTTGTCTCTTCATTGTTAGACTTCATTGAATCATGGCAGCCATTAGCTAAGAGGAGTTCTATTTCAGAGGCTGATAACCCAGGGTGCACATTCAGGATTTCAATTTTAGTTTCCATGGAATAAATTCTCAGTGTGGAGAAGATTTTTGACATTATTTTTATTGTTGCTGCATCTAAGGGATTAGTTGAAAATTCTAATTTCCTATAGGCGATCCTGATATTAATCAGAATAATATGTATTGATAATCTTTTTGGATATATGTATCATTTTCTTGTTTATTGTTTGAATACTTTTATTTACTCATAGTAAAACTTGAGATTGTAGTTTGCTTCGTAACTAAATCGCAGTCTCTACTTGGAATAACCCAAGACCTGTATTTGAACCTGGGATTTATCATAACCAATTAGTCACTATTATTATATATCCAAGTTTTTAATTGGATATTTTATTATTTTACAATTCAAATGTTATCCCCCTTTTCAGTTCCCCCCATGGAAACTCCCTATCCCATCTCCTCTTACCCTGCTTCTTGGATGGTGTTCCCCCTACACACCCACTCCTGCCTCACTGCCCTAGCATTCCTCTAGGCTGGGGAATCAAGCCTTCATAGGACCAAAGGCCTCTCCTCCCACTGATCCAGAGAAGGCCCCTTCAACACCTTCAGTCCTTCCCCTAACTCTTCCATTGGGGTCCCTGTGCTAAGTCCTTGTTTGGCTAGGAGCATCTGCATCTGTATTGGTCAGGATCTGGCAGAGCCACTCAGGAGACAACTCTGTCAGGCTTCACCTGTCAGCAAGCACTTCTTGGCATCAGCAATAGTAACTGGCTTTTGTGTCTGCATGTGGGATGGATATCCATATGGGGGAGTTTCTGGATGGCCTTTCTTCAGTCTTTGTTCCACTCTTTCTCCCTGTATTTCCTTTAGACAAGAGCATTCTGGGTTTAAATTTTGGAGACTGCTATGTGGCCACTTCTCTCAAATGGGACAGGTGTGTGCGGGGGGGCGGGGGGGTTGGCATACCTAACCTCTGGATATGGTCTTGATAGGTTCACCCTCCCCTTTTTAGGGTATTTCATCTAATGTCATCCCCATGGGATCCTGAGAGGCTCTTGCTTTCCTGGTATCTGGGACTTTGTCGTTGCTATCACCAGTTCCCATCACCCATTGCTACACACCTCTATTCAATTTTCTGACCCTCTGTACATCTCCCCCATTTCTTCTTATAGACAATTCTACCCCTGCGATCCCCTTCAGTTCCTCTGTTCCTTAATAGTATCTCCAACCATCTTCTTCTTTTTTTTATATTTTTCCCCTTCTAAGTATGACTGAAGCATCCACTCACTGATTTTCCAAACTCTTGAGCTTCATATGGTCCTTTAGTTGTATTATGGGTATACCATGATCTCTGCCTAATATACACTTAGAAGTGAGCACATACCATGTGAGTTCTTTTGGACTGATTTACCTCAATCAGGTTGACTTTTCTAGATCCATCCATTTGCCTGCGAATTTTGTGAAGTCATTGTTTTTAATAGCTGAGTAGGACTCCATTGTGTAAATGTCCCACATATTCTGTATCCATTCCTCTGTTGAGTGACATCTGGGTTCTTTCTAGATTCGGGCTGTTATTAATTTGACTGCTGGGAAACATAGTGAAGCATGTGTCCTAATTATGTGTTAGAGCATCTTTTAGGTTTCTCCCTAGGAGTGACATAGATGGGTCCACAGGTTGTATTATGTCCAAATTTCTGAGGAACCGCCAGACTGATTTATATATTCAGTCTGTTAGTCTATGTGTTTTTATTAGGGAATTGAGTCCATTGATGTTAAGTGAGATTAAGAAATAGTGGTTGTTCCTTCCTGTTAAGTGTTATTAAGGAATAGTGATTGTTCCTTCCTGCTATTTTTGTTGTTAGAGGTGTAATTATGTTTGTATCGCTATCTTCCTTTGGGTTTGTTGAAAGAGGGTTACTTTCTTGCTCTTTCAAGGTTATAGTTTCCCTTCCTTTGTTGGAGTTTTCTGTCTATTATCTTTTGTGGGTCTGAATTTGTGGAGAGATATTGTATAAATTTCTTTTTGTCATAGAATATCTGGGTTTATCTATGATAATTGATAGTATAGTAGTCTGGGCTAGCTTTTGTGTTCTATTATGGTCTTTATGTCATCTATCCAGTATCGTTTAGCTTTCATAATCTCTGTTGAAATGTCTAGTGTTATTCTGATAGGTCTGCCTTTATATGTTTCTTGACCTTTTCCCATTAATGCTTTTAATATTCTTGTGTGTGTGTGTGTGTGTGTGTGTGTGTGTGTGTGTGTGTGTGTATTTGGTGATTTGACTATGATATGATGGGAGGAAGGTCTTTTCTGGTCCAATCTATTTGGCATTATGTAGGCTTCTTATATGTTCATGGGCATCTCTTTCTTTAGGTTAGGGAAGTTTTTTCCTATAGTTTTTTTGAAGGTATTTATTGGCTCTTAAGTTGAGAATCTTCAACCTGTTGAATACCTATTATTGTTCAGTTTGGTCTTCTCACTGTATCCTGGATTTCCTGGATGTTTTGGGCTAGGAACATTTTGCTTTTTGCATTTTTGGACTGTTGTGTTAATGTTTTCTATGGTATCTTCTGTACCGTAGATTCTCTCTTCTATCTCTTGTATTCTTTTGAAGGAAACTTACATAATTGACTCCAGGTCTCTTTCCTAGGCTTTCCAGCTCCAGGGTTGTTTCCCTTTGTGATTTCTTCATTGCTTCTTTTTCTATTTTTAGATACTGGATGTTTATGTTCAATACCTTCAACTCCCTGATTGTATTTTTCTGCAATTCTTAAAGAGATTTTTGTGTTTCCTCTTCTAGGGCTTCTAGGTGTTCATATGTGTTTGCCTGTTTTTTTTTTTTAAGGGAGTTATTTAGGTCCTTCTTAAAGTCTTCTCACATCATCATAAGATGTGATTTTAAATCAGGTATTGCTTTTATGGTGTGTTGGTGTATCCAGGACTTGTTGTGGCAGGAGAAATGGGTTCCAATGATGCCAAGTAGCCTTGATTTCTTTTGCTTATGTTTGCACTCACCTTTCACCATCTGGTTATCTGTGGTGTTAGCTGGTCTTCCTGTCTCTGACTGTATCTTGTCCTTCTTGTAAGTCTATCTATCAGCACTCCTGGGAGGTCAGTTCTCTCTGGGCAGAATTTGGGTATGAAAGCTCTGGCACAGGGTTAGCTTCAGATTGCAAGTGAAAAACAGAAGAATCCTTTCCCCAGTTATTCCTTGGTTTCTCTGTCCTGGAGCTCTAGGATGTTGTATTGTGGGTCACAAATTTGAGCAGAAGTGGTGGTCTCATCTGTGCTCTCAGGTGTGTCATCACTCCTCGGGGATCAGCTCTCTCAAGGAGGGATTTGGGTATTGAGCTTATCATTTTCTTAATGCTTTAACTACTTGTGGTGTTGACCTCACCTCACATTTGTGGAGTAAGGTAATGGTTTTAGTATGATGAAAGATTGCTACTGGAAAAAAAATTCTATCACATATACTTTTATTGAAGTTAATAATTTTCATTTATATTCAAGAAAAATATAGTTAATACATATATTCATTAGATATACATTTTTATCTTAATCTCAAACAATTGCCATTTTGTCATCTTAACTTTCGAGGTTAAGTGAGATCATACACAATCACCTGAAAATTGCATGTAATAAACACTCAAGAGATGATTGGCCATTTCTCTGCTTATATAAAAAGAATATCTTTTCCAAATTGAAGACAGTATTTATTAATTTTCTTAATCAATCAATTAATGAATTTTCTCTTAGCACTTTACATCCCTCTCCCTGCCCCCCTACCAGTCACCCACGCCATCAGTCCTTCCCTCATCCCTCCTTCCATTCTTCCATGAGTGTATGACTTCCCCCTGGTTATTCCCCAGCCCTGGCACTTCCATCCACTGTGAGACTAGACACTTCCCCTTTCACTGAGTTCACACTGGCAGCCCAGCAAGAAAAGCATAACCAATCGAGAGTCAACAGACTTTTAAGGTTCTATTGTTCAGAACGCACATTAAAACCAAGTTGCACATCTGCTATTTATGTGCAGGAGGCCTAGGTCCAGCCAATTTACATTGATGGTGCTTCCATCTCTGAGATCCCCCAAGGTCAAGGATAGGTAGTTCTATTGGCCTTCCTGTGCAGGTGCTATACCCTTGGAGGGGTGTGCAATCCTTCCTCCATTCTTCCATAAGAGGCTCCAAGCTCCATCCACTGTTTGGCTGTGGGCGTATGCATCCATTAGAGTCAGTCAGAGGTCAGCCATGCTACACTCTGTCTTGAAACATAACAGAATATCATTAATAGTGTCATGGATTGGTGTTTTGCCATGGGATGGGTCTCAAGTTGGGTCATTTATTTTGCCATTCCCTCAGTCTACGCTCTATTCCCAATATCTGCAACTCTTGTAGACATGATAAGTTTTGGGTCAGAAGTTTGTGGGTAGGTTTCTTCTTTTTATTATCCACCAGGGTTTCTTCCTAGATACATAAGGCAACCTCCCTATGCCCCCTTTCTCCAATTCTGTGAGTCAGAGCTATGGACACCCTCATAGACTCTTGGTCACCTCTTCTCTTCCATGTCTCTCTCTTCTTTTTGATACTTTCTGTCTCCCCATCTGAAGACTTTCATTCATTATGGCAATCGTTCCTTATGCCTCTTATGGCATCTCCCTCTTTCTACACCAACCTCTGAATATCGCTCCCCTCATGAGGTCTCCTGCTGATTCTAATCTTTGTGTTTTTGAACTGTAGCATAATTGTCTTTTACTTTAAAGTTAATATCTACTCATAAGTGAGTACATACCATGTTTATTTTTCAGGTCTGAGTTACGTTTCTCTAGATGACTTTTTTCTAGTTCTGTGCATTTACATGCAAATTTTATGATGTAATTATTTTTAAAAGCTGAGTGATATTCTCTTATGTAAATGAACTTCATTTTCTTTTTTTTTTCTTCCATTTTTTATTAGATAATTTCTTAATTTACATTTCTATTCTGAAAAGCCACCCTCCCCCCTCCCCCCTCCCTGCTCCCCTGTCTACCCACTCCCACTTCTTGGCCCTGGCATTCCCCTGTATTTGGGCATATAAAGATTGCACTACCAAGGGGCCTCTCTTCCCAATGATGACTGAGTAGGCCATCTTCTGCTACATATGGAGCTAGAGACATGAGTTCTGGGGGTTCTGGTTACTTCATATTGTTGATCCTCTTCTAGGGTTGCAGACCCCTTCAGCTCCTGGGGTTCTATCTCTATCTTCTCCATTGTGGGCCCTGTGTTCCCTCTTATAGATGATTATGTGCATCCACTTCTGTACTAGACAGCTATATCAGGNCTTTATCAAATTCTGTTCTTAGATATTCTTAGGTCTATGGAATTATATGCGGGTCTTTTACTCTATTCCACTGATCTACCTCTGTTTTAATGCGAATATCATGCATTTTTATTAATTGTATCATGAAATCTCCTAAAGTTCTTTTATTATACAGGACTTTTTACATATCCTGGGATTTTGTTTCTCCATATGAAAAGAAGTATTATTCTTTCAAGGTCTGTAAAGAATTATGTTTGAATTTACATGGTGATTGTGTTGAAATTCTACATTGCTTTTGGAAGAATGGCTACTTTTACTATATTAAGTCTTTAGATCTGATCCATGAACATGGGCAATCTTTCCGTTTCTGCTATAGTCTTTTATTTCTTTCTTAAAAGACTTGAAATTCTGTTTTTATAGTTATTTCACTCCAAGAAATTGTATTTTTTTTTGTACCTATTGTGAAGGGTGCTTTTTTCTAATTTCTGTCTTAACCCAGTTTTCATCTGTATTTAGGAGGGCAACTGATTTTTTTTTTTGTTTTGCGTTAATCTTGTATACAGTCACTGTGCTGAAGGCGTTTTTCAGCTGTAGTAGTTCTGTAGTAGAATTTTTGGGTCACTTATGTCTGTTATTATATCAGCTGCAAATAGTACTTTGATTTTTTTCTTTTCAGTTTTCATATACTTGATCTCCTTTAGATTTCTTACTACTGTATCAAAAATTTCAAGTACGATATTAAATAGATACGGAAAGAGTGGAAAGCCTCCTGTTATTCTTGATTTTAGTGGATTAGCTTAGAGTTTCTCCACATTTAATTTTATATTTGCTAATGGATTTCTGTAAATTGCATTTCTTATATTTAGTTATGTTTCTTGTATTTTCAATATTTCGAATATTTTCTCTGGGGTGTTGGATTTTGTCAAAGGCTTTATCAACCTCTAATTTGAAAATCATGTGTTTTTTTCTCTCTTAAGTTTCTTTACATTAAATTGCCAAACTTTCATAGGTTAAAGCATCCCTGCTTGTCTGAATACAGCCTATTCATTTGTTTTTATGTGAAAATAAAATACTCAGTCTGTGAGTATTTTATTGAGAATTTTTGTATCAATGCTCACTAGGGAAATGGGATTGTAATTTTCTTTCATTTTTTGTTGTTGAGTTTTTTTGTAGTTTGGGTATCCTGATGATTGTGACCTTATAAAATGATTTGGGTAAAATTTCTTAGCACTGCTATACTTTTGTTTCAATATTTTGGGTATATTTAGCATTAATTTTCATTGTATTTTAGGAAGCCTTGAGATTATTTATTTATTCCTTAATCAAATATTCTTTCAGTAGAAATTGTTCACTTTCCATAGGTTTAGAATATGACAACATATTTTTTGTACATGTTGAGACTTGCTTTGTGACTGATTATGTTTTTAAAATTTGAGAACATTCTGTGAGGTACTGCAAAAAAGGTCTATTCTTTTGTGTTAGTGTTAAATCTGTAGGTAACTTATATAGCTATATTATGTATATAGTATATATTATATGTATATGTAATATATTATAATATATTATATATAATATAGAATATATATGATATATAATATAAGATATATAAGAAATATATGATATATTACATATTATATAATACAAATATAATTATATAGCATTTAATATATAATATACATGAATTATTTAATATATAATGCATGTTATATATCATATATCATATATCATATATTATACATCAAATATGTATATTAAGTTAAATATTTTATATGTATATATTTTATATGTATATATTATATATATTTGTATAATAAAACATAGATATAAATGTATGTAATATATAATATAATGTATTATAATATATTTCATATATATTATATTTGTTATAAATATAAAAATAAATAGAAATACTTTATATACTTTTATAAGTCTTAATTTTGCTTGCACATACAATTGTTTACTCCAAATTAGTAAAATAGTGGCTATGAATTTTAAAGTCTAGAATTTTTGAAATAGAAAAGCTAGTAAGTGATCCTCACTTAGGTAATGTGCCAAAAACTGTCATCTTCTTCACATTAATATTGCCAAGGAATCTGTTGTCACAATAGTACATATGATTACATATATCTCAATCATACACTGTGTATGGATGCACAAATCTAGTTAGAATTAAGTTGGAATTTTTTATTGGGTATTTTAGTTATATTTCAAATATTATCTCCTGTCCTGGTTTCCCCTCCAAAATCCCTATTCCATCCCCTCTCCTTCTGCTTCTATTAGGGTGCTCCCCCATCCACCCACCCACTCCCACCTCACCACCCTAGTATTCCCCTACACTGGAGAATGGAGCCTTCACAGAAAAGGGCCTATTAACACACTGATGCCAGATAATTACTTCCTCTTCTACATATGCAGTTGTAGTCATGGGTCTCTCCATGGGTACACTTTAGTTTTGGTTTAGTCACTGGGAACTCTGAGGGGTCTGGTTTGTTGATATTGTTTTTCTTCTTATGGAGTTGCAAAGCCCTTCAGCTCTTTCAGTCATTTCCCTAACTCCTTCATTGTCCCTGTACTCAGTCCAATGGTTGGCTACAAGCATCCTCTTCTGTATTTCGTATGTACTAACTGATAAGTGGATATTAGAAAAAAAGCATAGAATACTCAGCATATTAGTCAGAAAACATATGATGGTCAAGAAGAAGGAAGACCAAAGAATGGATGCTTCAGTCATTCTTAGTAGGTGGAACAAAATACTCACAGCAGGTAGAGGGTAGGAAGGACTTGGGAGGAAGAAGAAGAGGCAGGGGAAAAAGAGTGGAAAATCTGGATTGGAAGGAGATGGGGAGATGAACAGAAAGTTAGGAGTTTTACCAAAGGTCTGTAGCAATGGGGGATGGGCAACTGGAGGGAGCCACAAGAAAATCTCCAATACCAAGAAAGCAAGAGGCTCCTAGGACCCAAAAAGAATGAAATTATCTGAAATGCCCAGCAACAGGCAGGGAGAACCTGTAGAACCCATTTCAAGAAGTTATGCAATGTCCCTGTTTGAGAGAAGATATCACCTATTCTTCTCCAAATTTTTAATTCAGTATTGCTCCCGTGTAAAGGAAATATCGGAACAAAGGGTCAAGCAGAGACTGAAGGACAGGTCATCCAGAGGTTGCCCCACTTGGGGATCCATCCCATGTATAGACAGTAATGCCAGACACTGTATTTGAAACCAAAATGTGCCTGCTGACAAGAACCTAATACAACTGTATTTGGAGAGACTCTGTCAGAGTCTGACAAATACAGATGTGGAATTATTTTTAAACTAAAATTTGCCCTGTTTATTTAGATATTGTTATAGTGACCATCTTAGATTGGAGAGAAACCTACCCTGTAGAGTTGCTACCCAAGAAAGTGTGATAAAATCTTTCCCTGTTGCATTGTGGAAGGTAATTTGTTTAGCAGATGGAGTAATGTTACTTGTACCAGTTGGATTACTGTCTGTAGAAGTTGGAGTGATGTAATTGAAGCATATGTGGTATTGCCTCCTGCCTTTGTTGGAGCAGTGTCATCTTTGGTAGTTGAGATAGTCTCATCTGCGACAGCATTTGTGGAAATATCAGGCTAGATGCTGCTAGGAGGAGTGATGGCATTGGCATCCCTACATTTGCTGACAGAAACAGAAGAGGTTGTGATGGCAAACATAGTTGTTGTAGCTGAAGTGGCTTCAACATTGTGAGTGGGTGGCTTGCAATGCTGGCTCCTTGGGTTGTTAGGAGAAGAGAAGGCAAAAGAGAAAAGGAGAACTGTAGGGTATCTACGAAATGAGCCTAAACGTGAAGGACAAGGGTTTGGGTTTCCAAGGGCACAGGAAGCAGGTGGTAGTTAGTGTTCTGAGTTCCCAGACCCTTTCATGTCACTTGCTTCCCCATAGCTTTTAGGTTTTTCATGAGGTGTGGATTTAGATAGTTTAATTTTCTCTTCAGGTGTGAGAATAATCTTTAGAAAGAGAATAGAAACAGAACCAAACAAAAGTCAATTCTATTGCAATATGTGCCCCATCTCATTTTCATTTTCTTGGAATATGCTTCTTCATATAATTGAAGGTTCATATGGAAGTTTGGTCATAAGCACTATAGTGCTTGGAAACTGTGAAGGTGTGTTACTAGAACAGATGTGCATGCCGAAATTTGTCCATATTCAAGTGCTACATCCAAAATGATGTATAATTTTCTTTTAACGTTTTTAAAAAAAGATTTATTTTATTTATTATATGTAAGTACACTGTAGCTCTCTTCAGACACTCCAGAAGAGGGCACCAGATCTCGTTACGGATGGTTGTGAGCCACCATGTGGATGCTGGGATTTGAACTTATCACCTTCTGAAGAGCAGTGGGGTGCTCTTAACCGCTGAGCCATCTCACCAGCCCCATTCTTTTTAACTTTTATAGTTTCTTCAATACATTTTTTTTTGAGACATGGTTTCTCTGTATAGCCCTGGCTGTCCTGGAACTCAGTTTATGGACCAGGCAGGCCTCGAAATCAGAAATCCACCTGCCTCTGCCTTCTTCAATACATTAAAAAACCTTTTCGGGCGTGGTGGCGCACGCCTTTAATCCCAGCACTCTGGAGGCAGAGGCAGGCAGATTTCTGAGTTTGAGGCCAGCCTGGTCTACAAAGTGATTTCCAGGACAGCCAGGGCTGTACAGAGAAACCCTGTCTCAAAAAACAAAACAAAACAAAACAAAACAAACAAGCAAAAAAAAAAACCCCTTTGGCTTGTGGATAATTCTCATGCTAATTTGAAAGCTCTGTAATATAGCTGCTGTGGATTATTGAAGGTATTATGGTAAAATAGAATATGCTCTGTATGCATGCAACAGATTTTTAAGTCTTTTTCATGCAAATTTAGTCGAATCCATGTATGTAGATTTCTTGTTGTGTGAAATATAATGATGACATCATATTCAATAATTTTAGGAACATACTTTGTGGAAGCATATTTTTTTCCCTTTTTCAAATTTATTATTAGAGAGTTTCTTCATTTACATTTCAAGTGTTATCCAAAAGTCCCCTATATCCTCCCCCCGCCCTGCTCCCCTACCCTCCCTCTCCTGCTACTTGGCCCTGGCATTCCCCTGTACTGGGGCATAGAAACATTGCTAGACCAAGGTCCTTTCTTCCCCAATAATGGCCAACTAGGCCATTGTACTGGCTAGGTTTGTGTCAACTTGACACAGGTGGAGTTATCACAGGGAAAGGAGCTTCAGTTGGGGAAATGCCTCCATGAGATCTAGCTGTGAGGCATTTTCTCAACTAGTAATCAAGGGCCCCTTGTGGGTGGGACCATCTCTGGGTTGGCAGTCTTGGGTTCTATAAGAGAACAGGCTGAGCAAGCCAGGGGAAGCACTCCAGTAAAGAACATCCCTCCATGGCTTCTGCATCAGCTCCTGCTTTCTGGCCTGCTTTAGTTCCAGTCCTGACTTCCTTTGGTGATATCATCAGTGTGGAAATGTAAGCTGAATAAACCCTTTCCTCCCCAACTGCTTCATGATATTTGTGCAGGAATAGAAACCCTGACTAAGACAAATTGGTACCAGTAGTGTGGGGTATTCCTGTGGCAACCTGATCATGTTTTGGGGAGGACTGTGAAAGGACTTTGGAACTTTGGGTTAGAAGATCTATTCGGTGTTAAGAACTCTGTGAGATGTTGTATAGGAGGTTGGAAGATAATGTTGAGAACAGTGCAGAAGATGGAGGCCTGGCTTGTGAAATTTCAGAGGGAAGAGTAAAGACTTTTTTCAGGGACATCACTAGTTTGATTGTGAAGATCCTGTGCTTCTGGTTAGCTGGGGCTGAAGAGTCAGCTGTGATTAACAAGATACCAGAACTACTAAAGCAAAAACTTTAAATTACTGGGACTATTGATGCTGGTTAGCTGGAGCTAAGAAATTAGCAGTGATTAAGAAGAGACCAGCATCTTTAAGGTGACATCTTCTGGGAAGTGTTTTCTGAACGCACAGATGCTGTGTTCCAGAGATAGCCTTGTGCTGTGGCTGGACTTGGTAATGTGTAAGAGTTACCCAGGTGGTAGTGGTTTTGAAGGCATGAAGGAGTCATGCAGAGCAGCTGAGGTCACAGAAGCACTGTGAGAGGCCATGGAAGGCCATTGGTGAAAGTGCAGCCTCAGTTGCAATTGATGGCCCAGGTCTGAAGGGGTCATGCAAAGGAGTCGAGGCTTGGCACCATGAAGAGAGCCTATGAGAGGCTAGTGTTGAAGCCTAGTTACAGTGGAAGACAGCAGCATTTTGAAGATGCCAGTACCATGAGATGACCACCAAGAACAGCAGCAGCAATGGAGTATAGGCATCTGGAGCCGAGAGGAAAACATGTGTGCTACAAAGGGCATGGCTGGAGAAGTGACCCAAGCCCTTGGAGGAGCCCAGAAGATAGTAAGTTGGATCCCAGACATTGGACGGTTGGAGATTGATTTTTGCTTTTGATTGTGACTGTGTGTGCCCTGATATTTTTCCCACTTGACGGAAGCTTTTAAATGAAGTCCACAGTTAAGAGATTTTGAATTTTAAAAGATGTTTTAAAAGGATTGAACTTTTTAATATGTAAGGACTGTGGAACTTTTAAAGTTATTTAAGATCTTGGGGTTGAGTAAGAACTAAGGGTTGAGGCATACTAGTAATGTATTTGTGTGTAGAGTTGACAAAGGGTCAATTGTACTGGCTAGGTTTGTGTCAACTTGACACAGCTGGAGTTATCACAGAGAAAGTAGCTTCAGTTGGGGAAATGCCTCCATGAGATCTAGCTGTGAGGCATTTTCTCAATTAGTGATCAAGGACCCCTTGTGGGTGGGACCATCTCTGGGCTGAGAGAGCAGGCTGAGCAAACCAGGGGAAGCAAGCCAGTAAAGAATCAATATAGTAAAAATGGCTATCTTGCCAAAAGCTATCTACAGATTCAATGCAATCCCCATCAAAATTCCAACTCAATTCTTCAAGGATCTAGAAAAGACAATCAGCAAGTTCATCTGGAATAACAAAAAACCTAGATTAGCAAAAATTCTTCTCAACAATAAAAGAACCTCTGGTGGAATCACCATGCCTGACC
>LR751630.1:0-14315 GCA_902729485.2 Mus minutoides
CCTAGTTGGCCATCAGTGGGAAGAGAGGCCCCTTGGTCATGCAGACTTTATATGCCCCAATACAGGGGAACGCCAGGGCCAAGAAGTGGGAGCGGGTGGGTAGGGGAGCAGGGCCGGGAGGGGGGAGGGTATAGGGAACTTTCTGGATAACACTTGAAATGTAAATGAAGAAAATATCTAATAAAAGTTGGAAAAAAAAGTGATTTGAGGTAACAGGAAATGAGTATAAGCCTGGGTATCACCTATGTTGATTCTGATCCCAACACAACTTGTGGTTTGTCTAGCAGCTGTCTACCTTATGTTTCTTTTCCCCCTATGTCACTAAGTGGCACCATCTTTGTGTAGTGATCCTTCTTCTACTTCCACTCTGACTACCACTTCATATGAAAGCAAAATGCATCTTCCAGTGCTTTACATGGATATTTCATTAAGTCTGTTTTGATGCAGTTTGGTTTGGTGATGGGCAGGATTTGTTTTTAAGTAGAATTAAATGACACATCACAATAGAAACAATTCCACTAGTCTGGATTCAATAATCAGCTGGCTGCCATCCCAGAGACATCTACCCCAGGAAATCTTTACAAGAACAAGTCACCACTGGGTTGTCTTTCTCTTGGGATTTGCATGGACTGAGGGAAATAACAAAAAAATCGTTTAGCACAGTGTGTGTTCAATAAATGGTAGTGATCATGCTAAGAATAATAATGATCCATGCAATGATGATTATAATTATTTTAACAATTTACAAATCTACCCACTTCAGCAAATCTAGCAGTAGCCCAATATATATTTTTTCCAATACTGTTTAGTTTCCAATTTTGTCAGTTTATCTGAAGAAGATGCTTTAGAGAATTTTTTTTCCCTTCTAAAAGAGTCGGATATCGCACTTAGTTGTCAAGAGTTCTTATCACCTTCTAGTCTGAAACATACCATGGCCAGTATGTCCTATTGCTGTTATTGTGTATAGCAAACAGTTTCATCATGAGATAATTGTGCTTCTTCTCCCTTAGTTAATCTATGGTCCTGTATTTTGTGTTTTTTTATATATTTATCCACAGTGCAACTATGGCATGAATTCTGAGTCAGAATTCTGTGGCGTCATGCTTCTTCAGCAGGTCCCTTCTTGCATTTATGACAGAACACAGATTGTTTAGGTCTGTAATCAAATTAAGCATTATAACTAAATTTAATTTTATTAAAAATCTTAGCCTTTACCATGGGCTTTATTGAAATATTTAAACAATATTTATTTACTTTATGTATATGAACATGCTGATGCTGACACACCAGAAGAGGTCATTGGATCCAATTATAGATGGTTATGAGCCACCATGTAGTTGCTGGAAATTGTACTCCTGATCTCTGATAGAGCAGCTTGTGCACTTAACCCTGGAGCCATCTCTTCAGCCTGACCTTTACCATGGGGAAGACATTAGTTTTAATTTCTTTTCTGCTTCTACAATAGAATGTTTCATTCCAAAAATTCAATAGTTTATGGACAATTTGGATGAAGACTAGTTAATACACATTCTTATTTTGTAGTAAAGAAATGTATGTGGTCTAATGTTATAATATATACAGACCAGAGTCTGCAAAATTCTGAAGGCTTGTTCAGAAGGAGCTGCTGAAGTGACCATAGGAGAAAATGAGACTCAGAACAGAAAGTAGATTAAAGTGTTCACATTCACTAATGGAGAATATACAAAACTTGACATGGCAAAGGAATCTTGCCACCTTTCTGGACAAGTAATTAATGGAAAGGTTCTCTCTCTCTCTCTCTCTCTCTCTCTCTCTCTCTCTCAAAGCAGTCAAAAGAAACATCAGGAAAGAAGGGTTTCTTTTGACTTACACTTCCAGGGATGTAGTCTATCATCAAGGGGGAAATTCAATGTTAGGAGAAGTTGGGTGGTCAAATGGCATCTATAATTAGAAAGCAGAGGGCTGTGAATGCTGATTCTTAGTTAACTTTCTCCATTAAATGCTGTCTGAGGCCCCAGCCAATGACATGGTCCTACTCATATTTGCGGTAAATGTGACAGACAGGTCAGAGATTTGTTTCCATGGTGATTATAAATTGTAGCAAGTTTACAGTCAAAAGTACCCTCACAAATATAATCCTGAAGTGTGCCAAGTAGTATTCTGGTCTGAGAGAACTTTGGCCTCAGAATACAAAGAAAATTTAATCACTGCAGTCTGAGTCTTTAGAATAAGGACAGATATTTTCATTCTAGAAGTTTCTGTTTCTTATTTTACTTTTTAAAAGAAAGACCTCATTTCCATCCATAGGAAGATTATCCCACAGATGTGTATAAGCACACACCCTAAGAAAGAATTGGGTTATTGAGTTATCAGCTACATATTAGTATAAATGAGACTGACCAGAACCCTAGATCCTTGAGTATTTGCCTTGCAAATTTTGTCTCGGTGTTAGAACACCTTGTTTCATTTGGATTTGAAATTCACATAACAGACATTTGTCTCTACAGCTGAAGGGCTGCCTGTGTTGAAGGTCAGACCCACGGCTTAATTAGAAGGATATTGTAGGAGAAGGTGAATTTTCATTATCTACAATATGCAGTTTTAGAGTTGGTCACATTATAAAACAGAGCTGTAAAATGAAATCAGAGATTAAGATGTGAAGGTAAAAGACATTTGAAATCTTGGACTTCTATGTCTCATCAAATACTAAGCAGATGTGCAAAACAGGCCAATTCCTTTATCTTAGCTGTTTCTCTTTTACTATAGCTCAATATTAAAGATGAAGTAGTTGGTAAACAATAAAGATCTGTGGAGGTTTGATGACTAAGTGTTAAGAGTGCATATTGCTTTTGTAGAGGTCCCGAGTTCAATTCCCAACAACCACAACCTTTACCTTACAACTGCCTGTAATTTTAGTTCAAGGGCATCAGAACCCTCTTCTGGACTTCAAAGGCACTTGCACACAGGCAGACACATACACACCCACACACATGCACACACACATACACCCACACACTACACAGAAATACAATAGATTCCTTAAAGTACAAAAAATAAATTGTAGAATCTGTTTATCTCAAGGTCCTGGAAGAACAAGGTTGAGGGTCTTACATGATGAGGGACTTCTTTCTGGTGAGGACTGTCTAAAAATTCCTAAGACAATGGATGACATCCTTCCAAGAAAGGAGTTTGACCAGTTTGGTTTTTATAAAAAAAAAATAATATTCACTTACAAGACAATTCTGCTCCCCATTACTCTTTTGGCCCATGAAGAGATCAATTCATCAGGAGTTCAGGGCCCTCATGCCTCCTATGAGCTAAAAGCCTAACATAATTCTCCTTTTTAATATCTCACAATGGAGAATAACAATCTGTGTAAACTTTGATGAGGTCATTTAAGCCATTATTTCCTTCTTGGTGAAAGATAAAGATAAAATCCTCATCTTGAGATGCTTCAGAACACAACCTGTCTTCAGCATCTACTTCCAAACCCTTCACAGACTAGGCTACTGTCCTGAAGCTGAGTTGTACTGTCATTGGTTAAAATCTCACCTGTCCAAATAAAAGGCAGCTCTCCAGCCACTGAAACAATAGCACCTTGCAATATTGCCAGCCATCATCACAAACGCTTGTGACAGAGGAAAGGGAAGCTTAAGTTACATACGAGTTACACCCATTCTGCGAACGGATGTACTTCGTTTGCTTACGGTGGCCCATACCATTATCAAGGTTCTTGCAGCATTTTAATTAACATTATATACTAAGTACCATTACTTTCTTCCATTATGGCAAGAAAAGTGACTTGAGAGGTGTGTCCATGGGCTCCAGTGGTCCTGTGAACCTGTAGCATGCAGTAGATATACCACATATCTGCTACTTTCATGTTTACTTTATTATGTTGTTTTTATTCAAAGAACAAAGAACATTTTCATTTTGCCTCATTTCAATAAATTATAATTGTAGCTCAATATAAAATTTATGGCAGACTCTCTTCCAGACATTTTTCCTTATAAAAACTTGTAGATACTACTTTTATAGTGAGTAACTTATTGTACTTCTATATTACCCTCATCATATTATGCACCAATTATATCTACATCTTAAACATAGAATACTCTTCAAACTGCCTTTTTTAAGATTTAAAACTAATTAAAATTTATCCCAAAAGTAGTATTTTATTTTAAACCTTGATTATCTTTCATATAGGCACTCTTACAACTCAAATAATTTTCATAAAATATTCAAGTAAGCACATTGCAAATTCACTACAGTACATGGTCCTATACTTGTTGATAGAGTCTAGAGTGGCAATGTGTTGGTGTGTAATAAAAAAATGCATTCCAAAAAGGAGCTTTAACACAAAAAGAAAATAACAACAAAATTTCCTACTACTGAAGTAGAATTGGACCATCCAAAAATAATCCACATACGTTTAACAACAACAAAATAAGTAACCATCTAAACATTTGAAATTACTTTTTTTTATCTTGTAAGTTTGTCTTTCAATGCTAATTAAATTTTTTCATCAATTACATTGCTAACATCTCAGATAATTAGAACACAGGTGGTTAAAGGTAACCATGTTGGATAATGCAAGTGAGGTCCTGTTTCCGTGTCTAGGGACTAGTCATACCAGAAGATACATTATGAGTCTCAGGGAAGTGAAGACTGTTGCTGCTGTTCAGTCTGTTTAGACAAGACAGGATTCTGGAATGTAAACTGAGGAATAGAAAGGCTGGTGAAATAATCAGCTTCTCTTTGTGGGTTGCTGAGGTTGCTACTACAGGAGAGGGTGGGGTAGGATTTATAACACAGGAGACTCAACAGGGATAGCTTATGGTACCTAGACCAGGTTTAGCTTTGAATGAGTAATAAATTAGACACTTCCTGGGAGACATCTGCTAACCCAGGATTCAGATGTCATCCTTGGAGATAAAAGCAGAGAGCAGTATGGGTTTACCATGTGGGGTAGAAGAATGTCAATAGCAGGCACAATCTAGAAATTAACATCTAGAACCTTGGTTATACTTTATCCTGCTAAATTAACCTTGAAATATTCCCCTGGAAACTGTTCCCACAGATAATTGTGAAAGAATTTCACAAGATGCAAGAAATCCTCCACCATCAGGAATCAAATCCATTTTCGCCATGGCAATAATAGACTTAATAGAAGCTAATTCAGCTTCCTCAGAGGCAAATGATTGGTTCTCTGAACCCTTTCCAAGCTTCTGTGTGTTTTTGCTTCATCATGGCTCACTTTGTACCTGTTTTCAGGTTTGCATTGGGCTTTAGGAGCCTCTGACCTGCAGGCACTAATCCAGAGCCTAGCAACATCTATGCTCTGTATGAATTCCAGCTTTCTTCCCTGGAAGTGGAACAAACTCTGTTTCAGATAGTTTGGTTCCAGTTTTCTGTTTAAGATTAGACTGAGGCTGGGATTGAGTTCAGTTTTCAGTTTCTTTTCTTTCTTTTTTTTAGTTTTGTTTTTGTTCTGTCTGTAATCACAAACTTTCATTTTTTTTCTTTCTCTTTCCTGCTTTGTTACTATGTCCACCCTTTTCCCATCTCTCTTGAGAATATGTCCTTAAAAGATGAGGTTACATGTCTGTAGCATCAATTTCCCAGCAGGGCTACCTTGTCTGACCTCAGTGGGAGAGGATGTGCCTCACCCTGTAGAGACTTGATGAGACAGGATATAGGGGCTTACCAGAGGGCACCCTTGCAGAGGAAAAGGGGAGAGTGATAGTGGAAGGGACCCTGGGAACAGGAGATGATTAGGAATGAATGAATAAATAAATAAATAAATAATCATGAGTCTTCATTCTACAGACTATTGGGAACAGAGTGTTACACAGACATACAAGTGTGAAATTCCTATTTTCAGTTTTTCATTTATCTTTATTTAGTTAAGGTAACCTGTGTATATTCTATGCTTTAAAATCCAAGCTTTGTCTTATAAAAAATAAGAAAAATAAGTTATAGATGTTTGATCTTTTGAAGATTTTTTAAATTCCTTTTTATTTTGAATAAAACACATATAGATAACTGATGCATATCCAATGATGTTTGAAATTTATTAAAATATTCTTCTGAAGGAATGTCATGTAAAATTGTATGTTTGAATATGTATACACACAGAGAGACCCAGCGAGTAGAGAATTATTTAATACATCACAACATGTATCCACTGTCTGTTTGGTATAGCTGTGCAACGATGATGAATGAGTCAATTTTGAGAACTGCCCGTCTGACCTTTAGTCATTCTCATATAGGACCCTCTCTGAAAGTGCTGAGACTAAGACAAGAGCTCCGTCTTCATTACTGGAGGTGATGGAGAAGTGGTGGTTGTTTTCTTCTTGAAGGCCCTTTGAGAATGGTGTGTGTTATGGATCTTGAACTTCACAACATGCTTCTACCAGGAAACCCACAAAGCATCTCAAAAGCTATGGAGTTAAACACTTAAAGAAATTGATTTTATTTTTCTGCATTCTTATTAGCAATATTTTGCAGTAGCCATTGCAAAGCTTGATCAAGATTTTTGAATCATTTTCTGGGTTTAGAAAGTGACCATGAAGTAATGAATGATTAATTATAGGCTATGATTTCTGAAAAAAAGGGGGGCATCGGCATACCTACTGTAAATAAAAACCTGAATACCATGGATTGTCCTTCCCTCCTTTGTAAAAGGGGGACTATAATACTCACTTGAGAACTCTAAAGATTATGCTTTGCTTAAAAATACCTGCATAAAGATGTCCTCAGTAAAATTTTATTGTAGTTTCATTACTGTGTGCACCACTTCCAGGGTTAATTAGCAGTTACGTATATTTTAAGAAAGAATTATCTGCAAATAAAACAAAACCAGTCATGTACCTCAATACTATACTAAGCTAGATACGGGCCTTAGACAGAAGAAAAACAGTAAAGTCAATATTTATTTAAATTTTGTATATGCTCTCTACCATAGACTATGCTTATATTATTTACCATTTAAAACTGGATTAAGATATAATCTTGCAGCTGAGTCAAATATCTTACTGAAATTCATGTTAGTCTCAGAACAGAACATAGTCATGCTATCTCACCAATATTGGCTATTATTCTTATTTTGGGTATTGTGCTCTTTAGCCTAGAACTTCCTGTGAAAGGGGGTAGCAACCATTCCCTTAGAATGCTGAGAAATCTAAGTAGCTTATTCTCAAATGTCTTGATTAATACTAGGTGTTTTTCTAGAGTGCATTCTTCACCCTCAGCATAGCCATGTCTCATAACTATAGAAGCAATGTACACTATCACACTCCCTGAGATTCAGCTGGCTCAGACAGTAAAGTTTTTGCTGTGGAAGCATAGTGACCTAAATTTTCTTCTCAAGCATCTACATTAACTGGGAATGGTATAATGGGCCTTGAACTGTACCACTGTTGAAACTGAGGAGGAATGATCCCTGGAGTTCTCCCACCCATTAATTTTACCAAATTGGTCAGTGATGTGTTCAGAGAGAGGCCACATCTCAGAGGTAAAAAGTGATAGGCCAAGACTTGAGACATGACTTCTGACATCATCTGTAGACATGATCTAAATATGTGCATGGTGCGCTCACAAACACACACACACACACATACACACACACACACACATACACACACACACACACACACACACACACACACACACACACACACACAGCTGTGTGACACTTTTGCTGTGACTGCCTCTCTGACAACCTCTCCTCTCCTTTTGATCTGATCTCTTTCAATTTTCCCAAAAGAGTAGATTCTAACAATAGTTTACAACATATTTTCCACACCCCAAATCATTTTTAGAATTTGATTCCTGGGGACAAAATCTGAGACTTCAGTTCTCTTTAATTGTTTGAGCAGGGCAAATCCTAAGATTGGTTTGGTGGCTGAAGCACCCACCAGGAGCCTGGCCATGAGGACTAATCACTGGTCTGTTTTCTGCATGGAGAGCCAGGCAAAGACAAAAGAACAACCTTAAGACTTTTATGGTGGAGAGCTAATCAGATGCATTATGAAATGAAATTCATTATTAGGTGCTACATAGCAATTATTTAAGAGAAATAAGAAGAGACAGGAAATGGAGAGCTGTTACTGGACAGTAACTTTGAACAATAGATAATGAGTTGAAGGCCTTTTAATCTTCTATTAAAATCTGTTAATGAAAGCCAAAGGACTTCCCTCTCAGCATCTAGTAGATTATTTATTTATTTATTTCAGTGAAAGAGGGAAGGGGAGATAAAGAAGAAGAGGAGGAGACTGAGAAGGGGGCAGGGGGAAGAAGGAGGAGAGGTTGATCTCAGGAATTAATCTCAAACCTCACAGAATTTCAGAGGGGTTAAGGTTACTCACACATTGTAGGTCAACTAAGGACAAAGATCAGCAGTCTGTATGGAAAGGAATAGGATGATCAGACAGGGGATTTGGCTGATTAATTTAAAAATGTTGACTGCTTAGTTTCTCATGAATTTATCTACAAAGTTCACTTATGATGAATACCTTATTCTCGTTCTTTTTCTAATTTTGTCTTTATTTATTTGTTTGTTTAGACTCCAGATTTTATTCCCCCTCGAAGGCTCACCCTCCTACTGTTCCATATCCCATACCTCCTCCCCAACCCCCTGTCTCTACCTCCGACTTTCCACACTCCTTATGCCCCCATCCTACCAGAGGCTGTCCCCACCCCCACTCCCCATCCCTCTAGACCTCTAAACTTCCTGGGGTCTCAAGTCTCTTGAGGGTTAGGTGCATCTTCTTTAAATGAGCCCAGACCCCAAAGTCCTCTGCTGTATATATGTTGCTGGCCTCATATCAGCTGGTGTATGATGCCTGGTTGGTGGTCCAGTGTTTGAGAGATCTCAAGGATCCAAGATAATTGAAACTGCTGGTCCTCCTGTAGGGTTGCCCTCCTCCTCAGCTTCTGGCTCAGAGGTTAAGATTACTGACTACTCTTCCAGAGGTCCTGAATTTAATTCCCAGCAACCACATGGTGGCTCACAACCATCTGTAATGGGATCTGATGCCTTCTTATGGTGCATCTGAAGACAACTATAATGTATTTATATATACAATAAATAAATAAATCTTTAAAAATGTAGACATATTTGCAGTTCTATGTGGTATGCTTCCTGATTGTTCCCACTCTTCCCCTGCTTTCTCTCTAAAGGTCAGTAGCTAGCTTAATGTCTTACACTGAAACACTGTGATCCTTGAAATGTCTGATTGTTTTAGTTTTCTCATTGCTGTGACAAATGCCTGACAAAAACAAGCAAGGAAGGATTTGATTTGCCTTGCCTGACAGTTGGAGGGTCCAGTCTGTCACAGCAAGGAAGTGATAACAGCATGCTAGTCATATTTCACCTGTAGTTGGAAAGTGGAGTGTGATATGTGCTGATGGGTACCCACTCTCCTCCTCTTTCCCTTATAGTCAGACTTGGGTGTCTGTTTATATGAAGCTGACACTCACAGTTAAGACATATCTACCATTCCCACACATAGTCACAGCCATGCCCACAGACATGTGTCCTAGATGATTGCAATTTCTTTCAAGGTGACAATCGAGAACAGTTATCATAATGCTGTAAGTGAGTTGAAAGCCCCAATAAACAAATATACACAGAAGTTTAAAGGCTACATATGGAACTACATTAAGATTCTGAACAAAGGCACCAAATAAGAGTTGGATTTTGCAAACTCTACTGATAGGGAATATTCTACCAAAAGTAGAGAAGGCAATGACATGTAAGTGAATGAGGAAATGATGTCAACCATTTATTTTTGTTGGAGAAGCTATGTGAATCAAAGAAGGTTTAAATACATGAACTTTTTAGAATTACATACCACACTGTAGTTTGTGTGTTGGGGTTTAGTGGTTTTTGTGCATCCTTCCTTTCCTCCTTCCTGCGGTATTAGACATTGTTGCACACCAAGTTGGAGGGATGAAGCAGAGTCTGGAATGGGTGTTGGGGATGGCTGCTGCTTCTCCAAGGATTTTAATGAAACACCTCTTTTAGATGATCTTGATTATGTGCATACCTTTATTGGGTTAAACAAGAGCTACTTATGACCCCTGGAGAGTGGTAAGGAGTTTTCAGGGTGAGTGAGTCACTGAGTGGAGTTTAAAGTACAATGCCTCATTCATTTGGAGAAGCATACCAGTAATACCCGGTGCCTGCTGAGTAGCTTCTTATTGGGGCAGGGAGAGTTGAACTTGTAGGTTTGTCAAGGGCTTCATGACCTTCTTCAGGTGTGGGGTAAGAAGGAGAAGCTCTGATGATGAAGGATATTCTCCATTTTACACTCAAAGGAGGAGTCTGGACATGGTAGACTTCAGGGTTTCCTAAATCATACAAATATTAAAGTCCACCAATAAGTATTTTTTTCCACCAGAAAACTTGAACAATCATCCATTGATCAATGTTACAAGAGATGTACAGAAAAATAGGAGCTATGCCTCCCTGAGAGGCTCTGAGGCCACTAAGCAACCCTGCCTTCTACAACTATATAGTCCAAAGAGACTCGACCGACCTCTGGGTGTCCAACTGAACAGTCCAGTCATGAACTTTTTTATGGCATCATGCTAATCAGACCAGATAAAAGAGAAGTGGCAAGTTCACTAGAGGACTTAGTAGAGAACATGAACTTTAGAGTCAAGGATAAAAGAAAATCTATGAATATTCAAGAAATTACTGTATAAGTTAATTCAATGAGCTATGTCAGAGTATCACCTCTAAAGTGAAGGACACTATTGAATGTCACAATGACTGTCATGAAGAAAGAAGCAGGTGCCTGTTTGAGTTCTTTTGGATGATCTGTACTTGGAAGGACGACATTGATCCATGAATTCTGCCACACTAATGGCATTAAAAAAGGATTCTGTAAACTTACAGGGCCCTGATGGAAACAATTCTATATATCAGAAATAATGTGATGGGGAAACATACATGAGGAAATATGGCCATCCAAAGGAAAGGACTCACCATGTAGTCATGTATGGTTGTGGAGCAGAACCATCTAATTCACAGTAATGCAATAACCTTTATAAAACAACTCCAAGACAAATACTGAGATCCTATTAAGAAAAGTTATATCTTATTGGATCTTCAAGTCTTTTTTAGACAGAACTTTTCATCATGAACTAGATGAAGTAAGATCCACCAAGAAACAAACAACACAGGTTAACAGTAATGCATTATGACAAAAAAATGGATCATATGGGATTGCACATGCCCAGAGATACTTCTATTAAATATGAAATAATATGCTTGAGTAAGTGTGCCATATTTTCAGATCATCCATGGTCATTTCACCAATGCCTATTACAAGTACCCCTTGTAGCTACATGATGAATTCTCCATGATGATATGCTAAAGGAGCTTGAAATCCAAGCTTACTTCTTAGACAGTTGGTATGTATGGAAGATACAAACTGAACAACAATGTGCTGTCATTTTCCTTATGATGTACTCCAATAAAAGAAAAACCTAGAATCTTAAAGCGTAGCTTCTGGAACTAATATGATAGAGAATCTGAAGGATGATGAATGGGCAAAGTTGATGTCGGCTTCATTGAAACATTTGTTTCTCCCATTGTAGGACCCAATCCCTCATTCCCATAGCTGCTGATGGTTTGAGAAGCAAGGTTTTTCTGTCAAGTATCCTATGGATCTTGTGACTTCTTAGAAACATTTTGTCTAAAGAACTTCCTATCCCTTGTGGTAAGTGTGACCTATAACAAGGCTTAGCTTCTCATCTCAGTTTGGAAGATCTCTGTAGTGTCATTGCAGTCTCAGGGTCCCAGAGAAACCTCCTGAGGTTTTGACTGACTGTCTTCCAAGCATATTTTTCCTTGCAATGCTATTTCCTTTTCTCTTCCTCACACTATGAAACTGTAGACCCCTGTTCGAAAATACCCTGCAGAGTCTGCTTCCTGGGTTCCCTCTTGAGCAGAGCTACTATTTTAAGCTATTTTAAAAAATGCATTATTCTTACCTCAAAACATTGGCTTCTGCTTCTCTAATGTACTTGCATGCAGCCTGAATTGTGAATAATTTCTAATTTTAACCTGACTTCCCACACTCAGGAGGTGAGTTTTCATATGGGATGTAGGTCCTGCTCAGTCAGTTTAGAAGACTTGCCCTTTGCAATTAATTCTGAGGTGACAGTCCCTGTGTCCAAGTAAAGTTAAGAACACAATCCATGTATCTGCCTATTCCAATAATGCCAACCCTCGTGCTCCTGATGTGTTTGACAGATTCTAAATTGAGAAGCATCTGAGTGGAGAAGACTTGAGCCAGGTAAATGTAGCTGTCACTGCTGAGACATCAGTCCCAAAGAGCATAAGAGCTGAGGATGCATAGAGGTCTTCCCATCAAGTGAGATGAGCCCGAGAAGGCATTTTGGAATTATGAATTTTAAATAAATAAGCCCACTTCAGCTTCTATGAGGAATCTTGAAAGAAGAGATGAAGCATGACCTTTCGTCCCCATGTAGAAGGGTTACTCCCAGCTCTTTTCATGCAAATTTTTGGAAATACTTTTTAAAAGAAACGATGATAATATTCTCCAACATACTCTATTATGGTTGCCTAGGGCAGAACTACCAGTCATTTCAGCTGACATCTCTTCTCTTATAGTATTTAGCAAAATTAAACTGCCATTCTTCATTTTTTCTGATGGTTTCAGTATAGTATCCATTTGTAACTAAGAAGCTTCTCTCCCTTTTCTTTTCATTAATTAAAAAAAAAAAGGCCTTGGTGCATTCAAAGCCTTTATATTCAGACTGATGTCTTGAGATGAGACTCAAGATACTGGAGGCAGACATCAGTGCAAATGAAGCCTGGCAGCATAACAGAAAAAGAAAGCATTTTCCCTGTCACTGTTGAAATTCTCTAAGTACAAACCCTGGGTGAGTGCCATGCCTAGGGATTATTTCATTATTACTGAGGTGGGGTGAGGGACATACAGATGAGGGTAAGATCATTGAACTACATCCATAATAGTCTAAAATAAACCAAAGAGGAAGAAAGATTTTCTAGCCAAACATGTTAGCTTTATGGCAAGATGGGTATTCAAGAACTCGACTGATGTTCTCCCTGAATCTGCCCTGTCAGTGGCATCACTGGGGTTGCGATCATGTCACCTTTCATGTATTTGTACCTTGATCTAGACCAGAGTGTGTTTCATGGAATCAGAATAACATAATCTTGTGAATCTTTAGATTGCCAAACACACTAAGCAAGTATTGAAACATTTGAGGCTGTCATAGCACTTACTCATTCCACTCCAAGTCACCCATCCAACCTGATCTGGGTTACAAAAGGCAGCTAGCAAGCTGGCTGCTGAAGATCACCCATTCCATGTCTTGGTCTTTTCTTACATCTTGCTTGCCCATTCACATAAATCTCCAGCTGCCTTATTCAACATAGTACCACATGTTTTCTTCTAGTACTGTATCTCTCTTCCATACCCACCAATGTCATAATAGCCATATTAATATTCTCTAGAGGTCTTCAGAAAGTGTTACTTGTATCACACAATTGCATGTATACAGAAAAGACATTATCATCTCGAAGATAAAAGAAAACTCCTGAAGGAAAATAACTGGAGGAAGCAATAAAACTTTCCTAGTTATAGAATATTTACTTTTTATGAGAATGTCGGGGCTAAAGAGATAGCTCAGTTTTTTTTTTTTTCATTTACATTTCACATGTTATCCAGAAATTTTCCCTTACCCTCCCGCGTCCCCGCCCTGCTCCCCTACCCACCCCCTCCCACATAATGGCCCTGGCCTTCCCCTGTTCTGGGGCATATAGAGTCTGTATGACCAAGGGACCTCTCCTCCCAATGATGGCCAACTAGGCCATTTTCTTCCATATATGTAGCTAGAGACATGAGCGCAGGGGGAACTAGTTAGTTCATGTTATTCTTCCACCTAGAGGGTTGAAGACCCCTTCCGCTCCTTGAGTACTTTCTCTAGCTCCTACCCTGGGAGTCCTGTGTTCCAGCATATGCTATAGTGTTTATTTTGGTGGCTGATTATGGGAGGGATCCCTGGAAGCCGCTGTCCCTGGTTGGTCCATCCTTTTGATTCAGCTTCACACATGATCTCTGTAACTCCTTCAGTGTGCGCTTTGTTCTTGATTCTAGAAAGGGGCACTGAGACCACATTTTGAATTTCATTCTTCTTGAGATTCATGTGTTTAGTAAGTTGTATCCTGGGTAGTCTAGGCTTCTGGGCTAGTATCCACATATCAGTGAGTACATGTTATGTGAGTTCTTTTGTGATTGGGTTACCTCGCTCAGGATGACATCCTCCAGATC
>LR751630.1:16516-96988 GCA_902729485.2 Mus minutoides
ACTGAGTGCTCTTCTGAAGGTCCTGAGTTCAAATACCAGCAACCACATGGTGGCTAACAAACATTCGGTAATGAGATCTAATACCTTCTTCTAGTGTTTAGCTGCAGTGTACTTATTTATAATAATAAATAAATCTTTGGTCCAGAGTAAATAGGGCTGGAGTGAGCAGAGGTCCTAAATTCAATTCCCAGAAACCACACGACGGTTCACAACCATCTGCACAGCTACAGTGTATTCATATACATAAAATAAATAAATCTTAAAAAAAAGTGTAAGTATATCAATGCTGTGCTCCTTAAAGTTGTATCTCTTATTCAAGTTTCTGTATGCCGCATCATTGACCATAGGTTCTTGAGTAGGTGAAAATTTAAGTATATTTTGATTAAGTGCAATCAAATGAATTTCAAGTTACTAAATTCCACTCCATTAGATGTACTTACTTTTGTGCCTTTTCTTTGAAGTTAGAATCTTTTAACCTGGGTCCAAAGGTTAAAAGATCCTCTGTTTTTGGTTAGTGTATACTTAGGGATTTATTCTTTTAAAGAAAGTTATAGAACACACATGAATTTAAATATATTCATTTCTAAAATAGATGGAATTGCACTATCTATCTCATAGGTAATATATAATAACTTCACAAGTATGTGTATGATTACCATATCAACACTTTTAATGACAATGAAACCAGTAATGCTTGTTTTCATTTTCTCTCTCTCTCAAAGAAGTATATTTAGGATTGAGTTAGTGTATTCGTCCCCAATTTTTTCTTTAATTCATTAGAAATGTTAGAAAAATAGAATTCCTGACTGTTAAGTTCCTATTTTTTTCAGTTCACTGTATAAAAAACTCAAGAGAATAAAATCATTGTGCACGAATCTTACTAGAATAAAACTAGATCTCTTTGGTAAAGGATCAGGTAGTATTTGTGGTCTTGATGACCATAGGCATCTCATATCCTGACTCTACACTTTGTCATTGACTCTATTCTTGAACAATATTATTTTATACCAGAAGATGAACTAGATGTGCTGAAACAAGAGAAGTTAGTCAATTTGACTATTGGCAAATTTCTCATTGGAATGTTTTTCAGACACTTATGTTACAACTATCATTTGTAAAACATTATTTTATAATTATAGTAAAATATACATACTCCCTTGATGAAAGAATAAGTCACACATGCATGCATGTGCTCGCATGCACACACACACACACACACACACACCACATACACCAGAAGATCTATTTGCATTCTTGTCCATATCTTTGGATATATTTGTTTCTTAGGGTGTCATTTACATTCAGTCACAGTGGAATACGTGAATCATGATAGATCCATTATTATATCCACAAAAAGATGAGAAATAGGTCTCTAGAGAGACCTGACCATTTCATGCACAGTGGTAACTTAGTTATGAAAAAATACATCCTTGGCACAATGGTTAGAGTCATAAATTGCAAGGGCTTTCCAGGAGTTTAGCCAGACTGAAAGGATCCAATAACAAACTGAAACTTGCCAATCTAGTGTTTCTGCATTTTGTTTCTTTGTCAGAATAACAGTGATTTGGAAATTCAGTTGCAGTAACAGTCTTCCCATTGGGATGCACTAAATCTTAAGTAGAAAGAAGAAAAGAAATTTATTGCTATTTTCATGCACATAAATAATGAAAGAGAAACCAGGGAATGGGATGTCATCGTTTTCCTCAGCTACAGCAACATCTTCATACATATGGTTATTTATAGAATGTGTCCACTGTTATTATGCCACAAGTCAGCTATTGGAAGAGTTGGCTCCACTTACAGTTTAAGACATAGAAACCTGCATCCAGGCAGTGGTGAAACTGACTGGAGTCATGTGTTATTTCTGACAATACTACCAAACTTCCTCATTTTCTCCTACTCCCTTTAAAAAATTATTACTTCTTTGAATGTCTTCAACTATGTTTTCATTATATTCATCTGCCTTTTCAATTCTTCCCATATCTACTTCCCACCTAAATTTGTGTCTCCAGCCACCCTTTTAAAAACACAACAAGACCAGTGAGTGATTGCCAAATACTCTTAGACATGTGGTCTTCCACCGGAGCCTTGTAACTTGTCAGGGTCTACACTCGTAGAGAAAACTCTTTTTTTCTTATCTCACCAAATAATAATCACCAAGACCTCCATAAGTAGGAAAAGGATTTTGTGGCCAACATTCATCTCCATGTTGTCATTCAATTTGGTTGGATTTCTACGGACACTTGGCATTCTTTCACAAAATGTATATTAGTTTATGTGTTAGGTGATATGCTGTGTCCAGAAGATATTGTTTCTTTGTAGCAGTTTCTGCTTCTGGTTCTTATACTCTTTCCACTTCCTTTTTTCCCAGTAATACCATAGCCTTTAGAGGAGATGTGTAGTATCTATGCTTTCTTAGGTCTATGGTTTCCAGAGTGTAATTCTTTGCTTCTTGGCCAGCCGTGGGTCTGTTGAAGGTGGGTTCTCCAGATTCCCAGCCCTATGCTCCTAAAAATAAGACTCAGATTCAAAATATATTTACAAATTCTTTGGCCATATAACTAGGATATTCTATGACTAGATCATAACTTAAATAATCCATTTATTCTAGTCTATAGTCTGCTATCTGGCTGGTCACATATGCTCAGGAACCATGAGTCTGCTCATAGAATCTTCCTGGGCAAATCTGCCTAGCACTATCCCAGAAACCTTTCTTCCCCCTGGATGTTCTATCTCTCATTTTCTGCCTAAGCTATAGGCACATATTTCTGACAGGTGCCACACCCATAGAGACACAAGGTATTTTCTCTACATGGATCTCTGGGTTAGTCATCATCTACTACAAGGAGAAACTTATCATTCAATTGTGGCTATAGCATTAAATCATTAAAACTTAGTTTACTATGATGCCCGTTCAAAAGAATAATAGTAGTACCTTTTCTTCTTTAGGGTCCATGACCTATCCAGGGAGAGGTACACAGCATTTTAATGACACATGGATTTCATTTGGTGGAGCAGGACATGTTTTCATGTCCTTGTTTTCAACTACATTCTTTCTTTAAAAGTATGGTAGAAAGTGTCATCAACTTAAAACATCAGCATGGCTCTAAGAACCGGAATGGAACGATTAAGACTAGAAAAGAGACAATAATCTCTCCTTATTCTTAGAAAAGTAACAAAAGAACCCAGCCACCTCAAAGATTACTTATACATATACTTACAGTAATTCAGATCATGTCAAATAATAACATATCGAACACAATTACAAATTATCCAACCTTCACCACCCTCTTCTACATTACCACATTAACGATATAGAGGCTGGTTTTTCTTTTATAGCATATATGCTTAAAGACATCAGTTGCTGACTAAAGAAAAATTATATATGCTAGGCTATCACAGCTTCCAGAAAAATGAGAAAGTACATTAAATTAGAATAAAATCTGCCTTAAATTAAGGCCATGTAAATTAATTAATTAGTTAATTAATTCATTTTAATTTCATTTTACTATTTGGTATGTTATTGCTATGCTTATAACTTCTGTGAATTGTCAGTTCAAAAAATATTTTTCTTAAATTTATAGGGTTTAAAATTGAGAATAGTACCAATGTCTTCCTCTGGGTACCTAGTTCAGAGGTGGTTTATTAGACATTATTTCATTCAGGATGGCCAATGGACTTTGATCAGAGCTTGACCATCTAACAGGCTAGAAAGATTTGTGCATAAAGAACACTGAAGAAGTTTTTCCTAAGTTTTCTCTTTACATTTTATTTATTTGCATGCATATGTATATGAATGTACATATGTGGCACGTAATCCAAGGTCAGAGGACACTTGCAGGATTCAGCTGTTGCTTTCTACCAAGTGAGTCTAAGGCATAAAACTTAGGTTTTCAGGCTGGGCATAGGCACTTTACCCACTGAGTCATCTCATGGACCCACTTTGTACTTAAATGGTCGAATGGCTGTGAGCTGATATATGATAGGGAAATATGTTTATTGTGGGTCCATGTCCTCACCCTGTGCTTTCCTCTTCTGCTGAAAAGGCCTTCTTTCCACTCTCCCCAAACCTCCCTGATACAGTATTCCTTCAATCTTCCTCTTTGATATACACTCTTTTTGATTTCCCCACATAAAGGTGATTATAAAAGAAATCCATTAATAATAATGGTCTCTTAAAACATTTATTATTTTCACACATATAAATCATATAGCACTATAAAGATTCTTATAATGTTTTGACTTTAATTTTAATGTTTATAATGTACATTTAGCAAGAGTATTAATTTCCTTGATAGGAGGATGTGCTTTGCTCAACTTAAGCTTTGAAGTATTTTGTAGAGCAATGGTGATATGGTGTCTGTGTTTTGGGAAATTTCTACAAATTGAGTTAAATAATAAGTAAAATAATTGGTGCCAACTACAGTGTGCTTTATGCATATAAAAGTCATGAAGATCTCTAATGTGTACAGGTGACAATTTTTTCCTGTTGATACAGCTAAGATCTAGATGTGATTAAGAAAAAAAACAGAGTTTCTTTTCTTAGCTGCTCAACAAGGATAAAAAGTTCTAAAGCAGTTTGATGTAGGAAAATAGATAACTGGAGTTTTTATAAGTTTATTACATTGTGTGGAATAGAGTGGAGTATAGCCCAATATTGATTTGACTAAAATATTCTAGTAAGTTTACTAATAAATATTAATAGATTATTTTTATATGTTTACTGTGTAGGTTTGCTACTAAAACATAAGATTTTCCTATCTTCTGAAAGAAGGCACTGAAGAAGAAAACACTTCATGACACTGACTCCAAAACCACAGTGCACACCAGCCTAAATGCTTCCTGCCATGATAAAAAACCAGCTTTCAGGAGGGATGTGAACTTGCCTGCTTTTCAGCAATTAAAGTGAAAGCTCACGAGTGGCAGAGCTTGAGTGACTCACACAGTCACAGTAATGAGCAAGAAAGAATGGCTTGTGACTCCACGCAGTCAAAGAATGGGCGAAAGCAATACTGTTGGCAAGCAGAGCAGTGGCTAGTTGTGGGTGTGTTTTACTGACAAATGGAATATAAAAACAAGAAATATGTATGTATTTAAGTAATCATTGATCTATGCATTTTAAACTCCTATAGTTCCTCATTTGTTCACTTCCTCGGGAAAATCCTCCATAAAATAAAGGGGGGAAACCTCTTGCGGAGAGAAACCTGTTAATGACATGAAGTTAGGTTGACTTCATTCTTTCAGCATATCCTGGATGCTTCTAGAGAGAAAATATGATGGCTACATATTTTAGTTCAACATCTCCATCATAGTGGTCATTTTTTGATAGACATATATATCTTTAAATGCTGTCCTTATAGTTGATATGAGTAAAACTGTTGTCTACAGCCATATCACTCTGAATGTGCCCATTGTCTTCTGACTAAAGTTGCCGTGATTATAATGTACACATCTATTGCGGTCCTATGTGGTTACTTTTCTCGGACATGTACTTAACAGAGAAAAGGCATATGCCACACAGTCTTATATTAATAACTAGTTGTTAAATGAAACATAAGAGGAAATAAATGAATAAAATATCTTTGAGACAACTCATGAAGAGAGAATAGAATACCACTCCTTGAAAAATGTTAATTATTTTTCTTTTTCTGACAGAATATTTGTACATGTGTATAGGACACATGTAATAATTAAATATGCATATACAATGTATGATAAGTAATTTAGGCAATTAAAGTTTTCATCTCCTTATTTCTTTATAGTTCGAGTTCTCAAAGCCAACTTCCTCTTCCTCCTCTTCACCTCTTTCTTCCTTTTTGAACATGTCAAAGCTTTCTAATTCTGCGTTCCATGTACTGGACTGTAGACTACTAGGAGGTACTTCTCTTAGACATATTGGTTCTGATACCAATTATCTTGAGTTTAGTGGAGAGAAGAATATTGGAAAAGAGTGTTTACAACATGCAGAAGGATTAGTCCTAGCTCATAGAAGACCTAGGACCAGTAAGACAAGGCCAATTTCAGTGCCGAAAGATCCATCTGCTTACTGAAGGGAAGACCATCCAGAGACTGCCCAACTTGGGTTCCACAGGCACCAAACCCCAGTACCCTTCCTGAAGCCAAGATTTGCTTGCTGATGAGGCTGGCAAAGTTGTCCTCTGAGAGGCTCTACTAGCACCTGACTGAGATAGATGCATATGCTTACAACCACCTATTGGATTGAGCCTGGAGATCCGTGTTGAAGAGATATTGAAGAATTGAAGGAGCTAAAAGGGATTGCAACTTCATAGGAAGAACAACAAAATCAACCAATCAGACCCCTCAGAGCTCCCAGAGACTAAGCTGTCAATCAATGAGCATACATGGTCTGGTCCTTGCTCCCTCACTACATATGTAGCAAAAAACTGCCTTGTCTGGCCTCAGTGGGAGGGGAGGCACTTTGTCCTGTGGAGGCTTGATGCCCCAGAGAAGGGGGATGCTAGAGGAGTAAGGTAGGAATGAGTACGGGGAAGCACCCTCTTATAGGTGAAGTGAAGGGGGATGGGGTAGAGGCGTTCATGGGGGGTGGTACTGGGAAGGGGGACAACATTTGAAAAGTAAATAAATAAAATAATTAATAAAAATATTAAAAGTAAATCCATATGCTGATGTTCTCCACCTGGAGATCCAGAGGAAGTGGGATCAAAGAGAATCTTCCTGAATGGTTTTGTCCAACCACCACAAGTCACACCTTATTACCGTGTGACTGGTGGAGCAGAAAGGGTACAGATCTGCTTGCAGCAGGAAAGGGGTATCAAGATCTAAAGTTGTCCACAGCCACCAAATGTATATAAGTAAGTAACTATAGTTTATCTACTTGTCCCCTTTTTGTGTTTTTTCTCACTCTTTTCTCTACTTTCTAATAGCTAAGGATAAGGGTATAAAGGATTTGGGGATGAGCCTTATGCTAACTGAAAATTAAACTCATCACTAACACGTATTTTTCAAAGTTATTTAAATTTCTCATGTCTCAGTTGTATTTGTAGTACACAAATATGTTTATTATAAAATAAAATTTATTTACAAAGCAAGTAGTTCTACTTGAAAACTTTGAAAGTAGTAGATGCCATCTTAAGACCTACTTATGCTGAGTCATATCCCTTAGAATTATTATCAGATACTGTGAATGTTTATGAACTCAGGGCCAGATTATCCTCAAAGGAGACAAATTCTTTAAATTGAACCAGACAATAATTTCCTCATAAAATGAACAATCAAATAATCAAAGAACTGATAGAAGTAGGTATTGATTTCATCCATAATACTCCAGGCTTGAGAAAATTTTTATTGCTAATTTATAAGCCAGCAAACATGTAGGTTTCATCATTGTATTTTTAAACTCTAAAATATCTTTTTTAGTTGATTAAAGTCATCCAGTTATGTTGTTTAAAAATCACATTTATTTGGAGTTTGGTGGGTCTCATTCCGTGAGAAGTTTTACTGCTAGTATCAAGAATATAATGGCATGAGCATCCATTACTGCTTATGACAGCCCAAATGCTGACTGACAATAAGCTGTTACAAACTTCATTTGAAGTTTTTTAAAATTATTTTCTTCCCCCCACCCATAGTAATTAGATTTATAATTGCAAGACCTGCTTTTGCAGTGGTAAACCACTGTTTTCCATTTAAGGAAAATGTCTATGTTCCTGAGGATTAATAGAAGATGACAAGTGACAGGATTAAGTAGCAAAATAATACATCCCGATTCTAAAGGACCTAGAATTCTCTACCAATTTACTCCCCTGTCGTTGTACACACAGCAAAAACCTAGTACAGGCAGAACAAAAACCTCCCTAGTTTGCAGCGTGAGAGAAAATATTTTATAATGAAAAGGAATAGCTTACAGAATCCGTGATTCAGATGCTATCATTATTTCTGACAAGAAGGGAGGATGCTCAGGACCAAGTAGGCAAATTTTCTAA
Source organism: Mus minutoides (assembly GCA_902729485.2). Classification (NCBI taxonomy): domain Eukaryota; kingdom Metazoa; phylum Chordata; class Mammalia; order Rodentia; family Muridae; genus Mus; species Mus minutoides. The sequence goes on from LR751630.1 coordinate 24,481, forward strand.
AATTTATTAATAATGAGGACAGACACCCACTATAAAAGACCATCTAAAGGGCACATCTCTCAGATATTGCAAATGATAACTGCAGTTACAGAAAGGTAACTTCTCAATTTCAGAAGGACATTGTATCTGTATGCTGTCTTTTTAAAGAGAAATAATTACATTTATAAAACATGAATTAATCTGACATGGGAAAATATAGTGATGGTTTTTAAATAATTCTATATTTGCATTTCAGAGTGTATATGTGTGTGTGAGTGGTGTGTGTGTGTGTGTTTGTGTGTGTGTGTGTGTGCGTGTAAAGAGAGACTCCTAAAGCCAGTTGGTTTCTCATGTGACAAATAATTTCTCTTTGTGGGTAATTGCATCTGCAGTATAACCAACTACATGAAAGTCTCTACCACTGAATGAAACAGCATCTCAAATTATCTTTGAAGCATAACTCATTGTTTGTTCAAGCTAAAGTAAATAAGTAAAGACATGAGATGATCTCTCACTAACACAACTGAAAATCACATCTAGAAATGAAGCTGTGGAAAGTGGAGACATCATTTTAGTTATAATACCTTTTTGTAGCATAAGCACTTTCAATTTTACTTACATATTTAAATCTGAAATTGATAAATAAGAAAAAGAAAATACATCCTGAAGAAGGAAATCATTTGCTTCCAACTGTAGTGAGGGTCTTACAATAACTAAATTACTGCATTCCTGCATCTCCACACAATGCATGCATATGTGCATTTTGTATATAATACATAGATGTAATGAAGTAAATAGTTGTATATGTGGCTTATGTGTTTACATGGGCTTTTCAAATGTTATAAGTATATATAAAACCTTGTGAAGGACATAAGTCAGTCTTTTGCAGAAATTGTTGGAAAGAATGGGAAGAAGATGGAGGAGAGTGTAATAGCAGCATCAGGAAAGAGAGAGAGAGAGAGACAGAGACAGAGAGAGAGAGAGAGAGAGAGAGAGAGAGATCAAAAGCAATTTCCCTATCATAGACAAATTACTAAAGTAGGCATACTGAATAAAGGCAAAAAGTCCTCCCTTATTCGCTCCCTCCTCCCCTCCTTCCCTCCCTCCCTCCCTCCCTCCCTCCCTCCCTCCCTCCTTCCCATCTCTCTCTCTCTCTCTCTCTCTCTCTCTCTCTCTCTCTCTCTCTCTCTCACACACACACACACACACACACACACACACAGAGGCATACCATATGTATGTATTATACAGTATCATTGTGTGATAACTGTCCTCCTCCTCCCTTTGTCTTTATTTATTTATTTTTTTTTTAGGCAGAAGTGTTACCTAATGTAGCTCAGAGCTGTATTTGAGGCTGCTGTTGTATTTCTGACTCCCCATCTCTATCATCTATTGGCCTGGATTACAAGTATACACTGCCATATCTGATTTCTTTGGTGAAGGAGAACAAATCCAGGTGTTCTTGCTGGAAGGCAAGCAGGCCACTAAAGGGACTACATCCATATCCCTTTGTATATACAATTTATACTAAAGTATGTACATTATATTAATATGTAGGGTTTACATATATTTACAATACATCTGCTTATATATGCACTGTACTGACTTTTCCTGTGCTCTTGGACTTTTTCAGCCTCCTCATATCTTGCTCACAGTTACAAATACCAGCTTAAAAGTAATATTTGGAATAAATATTATAGTCAGGAACTGTTTTCCACACCTGACACTTAACTCCTGTCACTTTAAGAAGCTGGATGCTGTGTAAGGACCTGTATAAGACTCAGGAGAGGCGACTTTATGGATTGAGGGTCATTATCTACCATCCTTTGAATAGAGCACAAGAAGAGAGATGGTCTGTGGCTGGAGTGCTCTGAAACCTTAGAACCTAGATGGTGATGAATCCATATCTTCTGTTCTCCTTTCCCACTGTAATTCATAATCACATGTTATATGATTATATTCATGAGTGTTCTGTTTCTGTAGACCCAGAAAAGCTGAGGAACAGTGAATGTGGACTGCCCTCCCTATAGTCACAGGAGGGAAAGTAGGCTCACATATGAAACAAAACTAAGAAAAAAAACAATAAATGCAAATTCAAAAGCCTATACAATGGTATATATTGTAAAACAGAAAAATACTGTATATGCAAATGAAGATGAGCAATCAAACAAGTTCAAACCACACTCTGTCCATTGACTGTCACTACAACGTTTTCACCTAACACATTGTGATATGAGGACATTTTACAACATAGACTTTTAGTTACATAGAGGAAATAGAATTAACAATTTTATTGAGTATTGACAATCAGGCAATGTGCAGAATTCAAAAATAACCACTTCCATTTATTTTCAGTTTATGAAATTATATACACTTATCTCCATTTCTCACAACTCCTAATACAGGATTTAAAGCAGGAAAAGTATCAAAGAGAAGAGTCAGGACGGTGGTAAGTATGCATCCTGCTGCTCCTTATCTAATGCTATGTTGCATAGTCTATTTTTTGTAGGTTGGAGCATATATCAAAGATGTCTGATTGATGCCACTTTAGTCTGTGGAATTAGAAGACCAAAATCTATGCTTCATATTTTCCCCCTCTAAATATTTTAAGAATTTTCTAGTAGACATTTTAAAACTAACATTAATTTAATGCTAGATATTCAGACACGGACCATTTATCCAATCATTTTCTACTGTAGAAAAGATTATGTAAAACTGAGCATATTGTAGGCTCTCATGAAAGTAATGATAAAAGAAATATTTTAATTTTAAAGATTTATTTTAAGGGGATAGGGAGATGGCTTGGCAAGTGAGAGCATTTGTTACTCTTCCAGTTGACCCTAGTTAGATTCCAAGAACCCAAATGAGGACTTACAACCATGTGTAACTCTAGTTTCAGGGAATCCAATGTAGTTTTTTTGCTTCCATGGGTATGAGCCATTCAAGAGGTGCACAGATGTACACATAGGTAAAACATCAATACACATGAAGTAAAAACAACTGCATATACAGTCTTAAAATGTTAGTTACATGTATCTGTATTCCTCTGTTTGAATTTGTGGAGACAGGACCAGAAGAAGGCTTATATCACCTGGAGCTATAATTACAGACAGTTCTAAGCCATTTGGTGTGGGTTCTGGAAACTGAACTCTGAACTTCTGCAAGAAGATTATCACTCTTAATTGATGAACCATCTCTCCAGCCCCAAGAATGGTGAGGAGAGGCTTTTGGTCTTGTGAAGGCTCAATGCCCCAGTGTACGGGAATTTAAGGGCAGGGAGGCAAGAGAGGTTGGGTGGGGGAACACCCTCATAGAAACAGGGGGCTGGGGGATGAGATAGAGGGTTTCCTGAGGGAGGGGGGATGACTGGGAAAGAGGACAACATTTGAAATTTAAATAAAGAAAATATCCAATGAAAAAAGATTTAAAAAAAGAAAATAAAGAAAAAAAAGAATGGTCATTCTAGAATAATTCAAGTGTATTATCTTGATCACAATAGACCTAACACACTGGGTGAGACAATTCAAATCATGATATTTCTAAAATAGGTTTATTCTGTCATTAATCCAACTTTCTATATATTTCTTCATTCAGGATACATTTTGTTGGAAGGTTAAATATTAGTTCCAATAGAGCAAAATAAATGTTTAGATAAGAGGTTAAAAACAAAGCAAGCTATAATACACTGTATTTAGCCCAATATATAATACATTTACAAATTAGTTATTTACTTTAAAAGATCTTGTAGGTGAAGATAGCAGGCTCTATTAATTAACGAGGACCAATGTTTCATGGCAAAATAACATGAACCCTACATTAACCCACTCAGAGTGAGGAAATAAACATTTCCAAATATTTTATGTAAGAACATTTTTCTTGATAAGCAAGTTAATAAATTAATAAGTTAATAAGGAATAAAATTTACCCACCATTTTATGAATTTAAACAAAGTACCTTTAAGATAGTATTAGAAAAATCAAACAGAAACCATGTAAAATTAGTAAGTATAATGACTGAAACTGTGTATCAAGCATTTTGGGTTCTTTTAACATTAGTGTAAAATCAATTTTATCTACTATTTGAGAATATATGAGAAAAGTCATATGAACATCTCAATAAATGATGAAATAGTAATTGATAAAATTATATGCATCAAATATAAAAAACAAAACAAATAAGGACTAGAAAGCATCGTCCTTAAGTGGATGAAAATGTCAGTGTAAAGAATGCAGGTGGTCTGTGGAGGAATTAAATGGGTTGTTGCTGGCCTAGCTGTGGAAGATTCTCAGTTCCAACTGCATGACTGCCTCAAACACACACACACACACACACACACACACACACACACACACACACACACACACAGAGAGAGAGAGAGAGAGAGAGAGAGAGAGAGAGCTCACATACAAACACATAATTCCCAATAAAAGAGTAAATCTTGTGTGCCTAAAAGTGGTAATAGAACAAGTTTATATATTCTGAACTCCTCTATTTAATATTTTACTGAACTTAGATGATACTCTTTTACTCCTATTTTTAAGAAAATATCTAATAAAAAAGGAAAAAAGAAAGAAATTAAAAAAAATAGCATTTATAAGAACATGAGAACACAAAATACCTAGGTACAAATAAATCAATAGAAGAGAGTATTGCAAGCTCCATAGGCATAAAACTGAAAGGTGAGTCAACAATTTCCATGACACATTTCAAAATGCTACAATAAATTGAGCTACATGAAATACTCATGATTTCGGAGAGTTTATTCTATAAATGGTTAGTTTTATTAAAATGAATGTGTACAGTCTGCATAGTCTCTTTAAAACTTCTGGCCATCACTAAATAATAAAACAGATTAACCATACACTAATAGTTTATGAAAGTACAAAGGATTTTAGATGAATAAAATCATTGTTAAAAGAACATTTTGGAGAACATCCACAGCCTGATTTCAATATTGCTATAAACATATACCACACTACTAAAGAAGATAGTAAATTTACATTAAAATATATCTCGAAGTCTGGACAGATGGCTTAGGAAATATAAGTGCTTGCCATGAAAGCCTGAATAACATCAGATTTTGTGTGTATGTGAGTTTGTATGTGTATATGTGTGTGTTAAAGCAATATTTTTAATATAACTCAAAGTGCAATTAGTAATCTTTTCACAAAATAAATCAGAAACAGCTGGTTATCTATCTAGAATATCTTTGATCCTTACATGATGTTCAACAATCTTCTTAAACTGGATCATGAAACTACAGTAGAAGAACAATATTTCAAGAAAATATTGGAGAAAAATCTCTGTTGTTGGAAAATCACACTCAGTGACCCAAAACATAAGTACCAAGAACGAATTGCAAAGGAGGCAGGAATGAGCAGACTTCCCATTTTCTATATGATGTTAAACGATCACTCAAACCTTCCTGCTCGAGCAGAGATAAGTGATACATTGAAGACCTGTGCTTTTAACAAGATAGACACTCCCATGGTGCTTCTCCCATGGTGCTTGTATTGTTTCAATTGTTCCAAACAAGAATCTTTGCAGTTCAGTTCTTCCCAGTGCTCTTATAGCGATGGATGGTAGAACTGAACATTAAGTGTCCATCTATTTAACCATATCTCAGGGAAATAATCAGTCAGTGTTTTGACAGTCTTGTTCATGATGGTTGGTTATTGAAAGACAGAAGGAGCATTTAAATCTCGCTAATCAGGCCAAAATGAGTACTGTTTTGTGTTCATATAACTACTGACCTTTCAATTGCCACAATGTTAATGGCCTTGATGCCCAAGATGGGCTTCAAGTTACGTTAGAAATAAAATTTGCTTAGACACCATGCTATGCCATTTATACACATTATCTCATGTAGTCCTTATGGAAATCTTACAAAATAGATTAAATCCTTCATTATAGATACTGAAATAGAAGGTTAACTAGGTTCATTTGCCTATTATGCCTCTTACCCCATATTTGATCTGATATCGATAAGATTCAATGGTCTTTCATTATATAAGGCTGATGAAATTAATTGATGGGACTTACTCAAGCTCATTCACAAATCAGAAGCTACAATCTGATCCCTGCCAGTGATGTGGCAAAAGTGGGTTCAATGAAACCGGAGTCTCTGACCCTTAGAAAGTTTCAAGGTTAGATAAGAAATCCATTCCTCTTTGAAGCATCTTAAGCAAATTAAAATCCCTGAGATATCTTTGATCATAGTATAACAAAATTAGTTAGCTGGAAGGGAAATTGAATATATTTTCATTTAACTCCCTCCTGTTTGAGTCGATGTTCTGAAGTATAAAATGTCTCTCCAATAGCTACATTGGAAGATTCAAACATTATATGACCCCTTTCCAAATTCTGCCTCCCTGGAGTATTCGTGCTGCTGTCAGGGTCTTTCTGCAGGAAAGGTGTAGTGAGAACGAGGAAACACCACGAGTAAGAGCAGGCAAGCTTGCAGGCAAGTCAGAGTGGCTCCCCTCATCACATTCTGAGAGCGGTGTCGAGGTGGCAGGAGTGGAGACAATTCTACAGAGCCTGCAGTAAGAGGAGGTGGGTGTACAGGAGACAAATATCGTTAGCCTGAGATGCTGCACAGACAGCTCATTGATTTTCTTTTCACTTTAGTCTCCAAGATGCACAGTGGTAAATAGCAGATCCTGTCTTGGGAGCCAGGCTGGACCCCAGCAACAGCAGGAAGAGGCAAGAGGCCTTGTAGGGAGGGCTCGTTCATGTGGCAAACATCTCACGTCTCTGAGTCCCTCGTGTGTAGCTTGTTAGATGAGAGAAAGTAACTCACTCTGGCATTCTGTGAAGAACTGCGAACACTGCAGCTTCCTGCCTGCAGCTTCACTGTTCTAATACTCAGAGAACTGAGACTGTCAGGGCAGTTTCTTCCTGGGAGGAGGCTGTAGCGGAACATTTTCACATCGTATGGTATAGACATAGACTAGTGGGGAATATTTAAAACCGAGTTCCTTCATGAACACTCCATAAGGCCAGAACCTTCTGAGAAAGGCCACATATGTGTCTAAGTTGGGTGGGTTAAAGTCTAAGGCATCAAAAGTACCAGTAAATCTCAAATGATACCTTTTGTCCAAAATATAGATGACCTGAAATGATCAGACAAGGAGCAGTGTCAAGGCCTATTGCAACCAAGAGAAGGAAGCTAAGGATGTAGGAGTAAAATGGAGACAGAAAAAAATTCTTTGCTTCCTAAATACTCAATACCCAGAGAAAGGTCCAATGATCAGAATGTGTTTCTGAGTCACCCCTCAAGTGGTATACAGGAAACGTCTGTACACCAAGGGAAACTCAGACAGAGTCACTCTCAACTCTGGCAGATCCGTTTAGGGTTAGAAACCAGCTACAATTGGGAAGGAGAATTAATATCTCAAATTTCCCTAAATCTTCTCCAGGCTTATAAGTCACTATTAGTAATTTAAGAAATAGTATGTTGCCAGTTGATCCATTTGTCCAGAAGGTGGATTACAGGAGACACTGCTGGGTTGCGAAGAGCCAATTGCTTTGGGGATGAAATACTTGTTCTCTCAGATGCTTGTAATGCCAGCAGCCAGCACCTCAAATTTTGGGTTCTCTTCACAGCCTTCACACTACCTGAGGAAAGTCCACTTGTCTAAGCTTATGCCCTGCAAGAACTACCCCTGTCGCTGAAAGGAAGGATAGAAAAATTAGAAGATTCCTGAGAGCTTAGCCTGAAACATTTGTGATCTATGGCTTTGGAATAATGTTAAACCTTAGAATTGCTAGAGAAAGACCACCAGTTTCACAAACTTTGTGCCAAAATTTCCTTTAAAGATCTATTTACTTATTTCATGTTTGTGAATACATAGTCACTCTCTTCAGGTGCACCAGAAGTGGGAATCAGATCCCATTACAGATGTTTGTGAGCCACCATGTGTTGCTAGGAATTGCTCTTAACCACTGAGCCATCTTTCCTGCCCCCTGAGCCAAATCTGAAGCAAGCTTTCTTAAATACTGGCCAGGATGATCAACTCTAGACAGAACCACTTTATTGTTCCCAGGAAATGGCGAGAGGCTTATAAAGGCAAGCAAATGAGGCCACTGTGCTTCCCATTAGGTCCCATCAGGGACAAACATAGATTCTGATGGACTTTGTACCTGCATACCTCCAGCGTACATTTAATCAGAGGCAATCATACATCCTGGCGTGTTTCCTGCTCAGGTCCCTCCCTCCCACAAGCGATCAATCATATCCAGTGCTGGTGAGTCAAACAAACGTGTTTAGGGGAACACAAACATGTGGCCTTTTATCTCCCATAAACAACAGCCTCCAGCAGTTCAGGAAGCATCTGTCCTTGGACAAGGAGCTTATAGGTTAGAGGCATTCTTGCTTCATGAATTTCTTAGGTACAGTCATTAAAACTAGAAGCATAACTTTGGCTCTTACAGAATGTTTTCCCTGGAATTAAAATCTAAGATGGCACATGGTTGTCTTTTTCTTCTCTGTATTTCAAAATGTGGTTAAATTGGCCTCTGTTTTTAATCACTCACACAATTATATTAGGCATAATCTTGTTATTGTTTTCTTGAAGGCCATGCATTTCCTCTACCACAGCCCACTACTTTTGGATGCTCTTAACTTATTATCATTTCCTTTGATTTTTATTCATTTATATACAATCTATCTAAATGGAGTTTTTCTTTTAAATGTTAGAGGCTTTTTTCACTTGATGAATCATGCCTATTAGGGAAAAAAGATAACTACATCCTAATATTTTTCTGTTGACAGAATCTACATTGTAAATCCTTAAACACAATTCATGTTTTAGAGTTTAATTTTCTGTCATGGCCATTGTTGAACTTTTGTCATCAATTTATAATTTCTATAATTTTTAATTTATTACCTCTTCATATATTCAGTGTTTTCTAAAACGTTTTCCCTTCTTACTTTCTTTAATATGTTCATTACTATTATTTTGAATTATTTTTGTGTGTTCAGTGTTTTCTAAAACGTTTTCCCTTCTCATTTTCTTGAATATATTCATTACTATCATTTTGAAGTTATTGTTGTTTGAAAGGCCCACTTTATCTTTGTGTTCCCATCTTCAATCTTTTCACTGATATGAAGCCAACTAGGACCTCCCTTTTTTTATAGCAATATATGTCTGTTCATGCTTGAGTTATGAACCAAAAGTCAGGGATCTTGGTGGTGTTTTCCTTCTGCAGAGAAGCTCACATTTCTTTGTCAGGAAGGTCATATTGCAGCAGATAAGCTTTATCCTTTCAAGATTAGCTTCATCTTCTATGGCTCCATTTCACTTAATCCTAGAGAATGGTTCTCACTTATGAGGACACTCCTTCTATGGTATCAGGTAAAATCCCAGAGAGTTTATGTAGCCTCTCTTGGCAATATTTGAAATACAGCTACACCAAGTGATTTCTCCTATCACCTATTTCAGTTTCACTGCCTATATTATAATTTATGATGGATTCCATGGTTTCTTAATTTAAAAAAATGTAGTAAGTATTCAAATTTTGTTACTTTTGCATTCAGATTTGGGTAGAGAGTTGTTTCTCTGTGCCTGTCTCTTATAAGAGCCAACAAGCCTGATTAGTGATGACATCAGTTGACACACGATGTAGATGTGAAGAATCTCCCAAGGCCCTCCAGTAGCTGATGAGCTACAGGCATCTAATGGCTACTAAAAGAGAGAGATAGGTTCTGTGCATTGAAAACTGGTCAATTCCCGCAAAGAAGCAAAATTAATGTGTCACTCAACTTGAATAGTTTCCTTATTTCAAGGAACTGTTTAATTGGTTGTTTTTAATGAAAACGTATAAACATGTAATATCTATAGAGATACACAGGTATGATACATATGTGTGCTAAAAATGTGTATGTACAAATATTTTACTGGGGTATAGTACCAAACACACAGGTGTGTAAGCTCCATATCTGACCTTCCTGCTAACTCCATTCTTTCACTATCTCTGTCAGTGCAACAGTGTATTGAAATCCAGGTTACTCTCTAACATGGCTCTTCACATGTTTGTTCTCACAAATGGTGTTCTTTCCTTTCTTATTACATTTACATGATCTCATCCACTTTGTAGGAATGGATTGTTCTTTCAGTCCTCATTCATCTTTACCTGCCTCTTATATTCTTCTCAGGATGAATTGATGGGTGTTTCCGTAAGAAACATCCCTATCCTACCTGTAACCATCACTTCTAAGAAGACTAAATTATCTTCTAAGAAGATTAAAATCAAGGGTTTGTCTATCTTGCTCTCTAAGTGTGTGATTTTGAATTGGTTTTCTTTCTTTCTTTCTTTCTTTCTTTCTTTCTTTCTTTCTTCCTTCCTTCCTTCCTTCCTTCCTTCTTTCCTCCATCCCTCCCTCTTTTCTTCTTCCTTTCTTCCTTTCTTCCTTTTACTTTCTTTCCCATTTTCATGAAAATATAATTTTTTCTCATAAAATATATTCTCATTACTGTTTGCTCTTCCTCTACTCCAACTTCCTCCATCCTCCCCAAGCCCTAGTGATCCACTCTTTTTCTGTCTTTCATTAGAGAACAGGCTTCCATGGGAGAATGCTAAAATATCACTGTGGTAGTTAGAAAAATAAAGTGACCCCATATGTGCTCATTTGGGGTACTATATAGTGACACTATTAGAAGATGAGATCCTTGTTGAACTAGGAGTGTCCTTATTGGAGGATGTGTGTGACTAAGAATAGGCTTTGAAGGCTCAAGTGAGGTCAAGTGTGATTGGCTCTTCCCGCTGTCTTCTGATCCAGATTTAGAGCTCTCTGTTACCTCTCCAGCACCGTTTCTGCCTGCATGCCACCATGCTTTCTGCCATAAAAATAATGGACTGTAAGCCAGTCGCAATAAAATGTTTTTCCTCTATAAGAGTGGTCATGGTGTTTCTCCACAGGAATAGATACACTAAGATAATGACAAAATAAAATATAATAAAATATAGCAAAAATTACCACATTGAAGTTGGACAAAACAACCAAAGAGAAGGAAAAGAGCCTTAAGAGCAGGTACAAGGATCAAAGACCCACTCATTCTCTCACTGGGGAATCTTACAAACTTACTAGGTTAATGGGTGTAATGTATATGCAGACTCATGGAGGCCATGTCCTTGCTGCTCCAATCTCTGCTGGTTCATATAAGGCTTGCTTAGTTGAATCACAGGACTTTGATTTCCTGCTGTTCTCAATCCTCTCTGGTTCTTAAGGGAAGGGAAGGATTTGATAAAGACCTCCCATTTACATACTCTCCACATAATGTCTCTGTGTGAGTTTCTGGATCTGTTCCCATCTGCCAGGAGGATTGAGGGGTCAGTTTTCATGTTATTTATTCATCCTTCATACAATACATCACATCTGCCTTCACTCATCCCAGTCCTTTCCTCCTATCCTCTTTCTTGCCCAGATCCATTCCTTTTCAGTTTCCCTTGTGGAAAAAAACAGACCTCCAAATAATAGCAAATGAACACAATATAAGAAGATGAAATAAGTCTAAGTACAACCCCTCATTCTTAAGGCTGAATGATGCAACCTAATAGGCATAAAAATGTCCTAGGATCAAGTGAAAGAATCAGAGATACCCACAGACTTATTGTTAGGACTCCCACAAAGACTCCAAGCTAAACAACCACAGCATGTTATGCAGATCTAGCACAAACCCAGGCAGGGCCTCCTGGTTGCTGCTTCAGTCTCTGTGAGTCCCTCTGAGTCCTGCTTAGTTGGTTCTGTGGGCTGTGTTCTCCTGCTATTCTTGACCACTCTGGCTACTATAATCTTTTCTCTTCCTCTTCTGCATGGTTTCCTTAGATCTTCTTAATATTTGGGTGTGGGTCTCTGCTTTTGTTCCACCAGCTGCTAGCAGATGCCTCTCTGATGACAATTGGCTAGGCACACATCTATGAGTATAGCAGAATATCAGGAGTCACTTTATTGAGTTTTGTCATTGTTGCTGGAGGTGGTTTTGACAGTCATTTTTGGCTCTACCATAGGTCTCTGGGTAATGCAGCATCCAGTTCCTGGCTATCTGGGCAGTGTCAGACATGGCTTCCCTCTCATAGCCTTTTCTTGAAAATTACAGGGATTGTTATGGACTAGGATAATGTCTTCCTAACACGTTTGAAAACAAACTTGGTCATGAATAAAATCTTTGACCACATGTGGTCTTTTGATAGAGTTAACATCCTGAAGTTTCTATTTTCTTTTCTAGAAAACAAAGAGGATGTTGATATATATCTATTGTAATTATTAGATGATCAATCAACAAAAGTATATATTAAGTCTTTTTATGGTATCTACTATAGGATACATACATTAAAATACATAATAATTATTACTTTGATGTTTTCATACTTATTGCTACTTCAGTAAGGCTGTTTCAATAGGTAAGTTCCCAAAGCCTTAGTTCTTGGCTGCTTCAGAGACTCTAAGGATAGTTGTTGGTTGACTCACTCTGCCCTGGCATCTGGGACTCTGCTCTGTTGGTTGTCTGTGGAGGCAGCTGTCTCCTATGAGGGCAGGCATTTTATCAGCTGAACACCAGAAAATGTAGAGAGAATAAATTCTTTTTTATTTCTTACAATGAATATTTGCTTAAAAAGACAGAATGCACTAATTGAATTGCTGCATGAACAAAATAATGATTGATATAGCACATTAGAGACACAAGAGCACTGTGACCAGTTAACAGTGGCTGAGCCTTTCTTGTGGGGAGAATTAAGGTCTGGAAGTAGAGTGGTCCATCTCTGAAGGGCAGCAGAGTAAAGGTTTCAATAACTATTGCACTAAGGCGGATTTCCTCCTGAGAACTATACATGACATTCAGATCATTTCCTGCCCTCATCATTATTTAGAGCAGAGTTCTCAGGATTTGGGTTATTATTTCTGATTGGTAAAAAGAACAAATAAGACCCAGCAGGTGACAAGATCTAGCACTCGAGAGTAGAGTGGTAAACATGTTTTGACATTACTGTTTTCTTTACCACATAAGAAGGTTCTGATATCCTTAGATGCTTCTTTTCTGAAAGCATATGTGTAAGTCTCCAAGTGTCATAGTATCACTGTAGAAAAGGCTGAAGGGCAGGAAGCTAAGGAACAGAATGTTCCAGTGCAACCACAGTCATTTTTGTGTCCCAGTAGCATATAATCAAAGGTAATTTTCATGAACACTTTCTTGCACATGAAAATTGCTTACAAGACGAAATAATGACTTCTAATTATTGATTGAATGTATGTGCTTTGGAGATCATGTGTCTTAGTGATTTTATGATAACTTACACACAGCAGCCAGTGACTGGAGAGGACAAAGATAATGTTCAGAAATAATTAGTATTTGGAGAGAGATGATCTTCTCACTCATAAATGGCCATCTTGCTGTGGTGTTCTCATAGTTCAGAGAAGGAAGAAGAACGAATCCCATTTTATAAGACCAGTGTTACTATTTTGGACAGTGATGTTTTGGCCTAGTCACATTTTCAAGGCTCCATCATCAAATATTATCTCACTGACGCTGGATTTAAATATACATATTGGGTTTTGGGTCTTAAGAAATATTTAGACACCAATGGTTATGCATAGGTCTTGAGTAAGAAGCAGAGAATATTCATCACTACAATCATGAGTTTGTTTGGAGGCGAAGCATCAGAAAGACTTGACAGCGTCAAGGGATAGGACAGAAAGAAGACATGGTTCTGAGTTCATGGATCTGTACTTGGTTTTGTATCATATGTTAGAGCACATGCAATCATGATATTATTGATCAACTCAGTTGATTCCAAGTCTTGGCTATCATAATACTGCAAGGAGCTTGTGCTACTAATAAGCTATGGAACATCGAGTGAATTATTTCTTCTTTCTGGACATTATATTAATAATTTCACAAATATAGTTTATAGTATTAATGCAAAATTTTTAGATCTTTTCATAGCAAAATAAAGTATATATATATATATATATATATATATATATATATATATATATATAATTGTTCAACTTCCAAATGATAAAAAATTTTATCTATATCTCAAAAATATCATTAGTCTTCTAATCCTGTCTGGATTTGTATATAAAATGATTATTTCAGTTAGATATATTACAGTTAATCCAATAACTGTATACCACCCTGAGAACTTCAAGTTTTCTTTTTTTTTCCCCCTTCAGCTCCTTCAGTCTTTCCCTTAACTCCTCTGTGAACAGCTCAGAATGTCAATTTTTCAAGACTCAATCATTATCATTTTCACACAGTAGTATATCTAGATTTCTATATTTAAATATTTTAAAGTAGAAATCTTAAAGAAACAGTAATAATTTTTTCTGCTGGCCAATTTCCTTGATTCTCATTTGATGTAAACTCTTACATAAAATTTTGGCTCTTCTGGGAAATAGGAAGATATAAGGTCCTGAAGACCAACATGTCTATATATTTCTTTTTCTTATCAACTTAATATGTCTGTTATATATACAATCAACTGAATATGTTCATACATACATCTATCACTTCACAATGCTGTAGAAGTCTGTTGCTTGTGTCAGTGGATAGCAAGGAAGTTAGTAGAATATCTGCATTTTTTTTTCCTGAAGGTTTTGGTCCTACAGGTTATTTGCATTCCTGAGTGCAAGTTTCATTTTATTTTCAAAACTACAAATTATGGGTCAAATCTCCCTTGTTATATTTCTCTCACCTTGCAACTCTGATTCTCTCTTTCTAATTTAAGAGCTTTATGGAGAGATGGCTTTGTCATCATGTGTATACTGCAATTCAGAGGACCCAAGTTCGGTTACCAGCATATCAAAACCATCTGTAACTAAAACTTGAGGGATCTGAGGCTCTCCTCTGGACAGATACCTTACCCTCCAAAACTAACTGAATGTTAAAAATACAAAGATCACATGTGATGACTTTGGTCCCACATGAATAATCTTGGATAACTTCCCCATTTTGGAATACTTGGCTTCATTATACTAAACTGTCAGCCTTTGGCAGTGTTAAGAATATTTCAAGGTAAATATTGACATTATGGGGGAATTAATTCTTTTTCTCACAAGAATCCAAGTTTCTAGGAAGTACAAGAATGATTGGTTTGTTTGGAACATGCTAGTTTTTAAATTGGAAATTAAATAAGTATCCATGCTATATTTATTCCACACTTTCCTTTTGTATGGTCATTTCTAACCCCTCCTCAGGCCTAAGTTATGGATGGCAGGGTAGTCAATTTAACTCAATCCCTCAATGTGCTTATTTAAAATATTTGGGCTAGAAAAGTTTACTGTAACATTCTGAAATGTTGGTGTCAAGTCTCCAGGTTTGGAGACAATGAATTGAACTGAGCAATAGCAACCAGGATGCCCTTTCCCTATTGAGACAGTAACAAGCATGAAGCACAGAAAAGACTGCCAACTCTCTACTGCTCCACTTTCCCAGATGGCTTAGGCTGGTACTGGGTGATGCACAGGGCAGAGACAGAGCTCCAAAGAAAACACTTGTGACTGATTACACATTTAGGGAATGAGAGAGGATCTAGGAAGAAGACAACATTTCAATTTTAATAGAAGACCAGAATTGTATATTCTATGGTTTACATGAAATGTTTTAGTGTGGAGTGAGTAATCAAAGCAGGATAATTAGCATAGCTATCACATCATATTCTTTTCTTCTTGTGCTGAAAACCCTCAAATCCCTACTTTCATCTATTTTAAAATATGTATTGGCATTATCTATAGTTAAAATGCTGTTCCATAGATTACTAGAATTAACCTTCCTCTTCAATAGAAACTTTCTGGCCTTTGACTATTCTTTCTTCTTATCTGTTTAGGCCCAATTCTTACTCCAAGACTTTGACAAATAGACTGTGTTTATAAGTTTAACATTTTCCTAATACAGCTAAATACAAGCAGGCAATATTAATTTTTCAGTATCTTTAATATTTTACTTATGTTCACTACATTTGTCCAGGTGGTGGAAATTGGTAGAATTGTGTTTTGAAGACAGGATACCATGACACTATAGACTGTGATGGCCAGTTTTGGTTGCCGGTGTTACTGCATCTTGAATCACTTATTACACAAGCAGCTAGGAACTCCTGTGATGGATCTTCTTGGTCAGATTATTTGAAGGTGGCACTTTATGGTAGCCTCCCAGATATAAGTATAGGAAAGTAGGTTTTGCCTGCCTGTAATCATTTACATTCATTTACCCTTTGCTTTGGCACCCTTTACAAAGAGCTTGTCACTATTCTAATGTAAACTTAAGACCATCAACTCTCTAGGAATTCTTCAGTGCTAGATAGGAAAGGATAATATATCCAGGATTTTATACTAAACAGCTGCTAGATTCTTGGCCACTACAGTACAAAGCAGTCATGAGGATTATATTCACAAGTTCAAGTCTTTGGAAATTTCGTAAGTTCGAGTCTTTAGAAATCAAGAAGAACGAAGACTGAAGTGTGGATACTTCATTCCTCCTTAGAATAGAGAACAAAACACCCATGAAAGGAGTTACAGAGACAAAGATTTGAGCTAAGATGAAAGGATGAACCATCCAGAGACTACCCCACCCGGGGATTCATCCCATAATCAGCCACCAAACGCAGACACTATTGCATATGCCAGCAAGATTTTGCTGAAAGGACACTAATATAGTTATCTCAAGTGAGGCTATGCCAGTGCTTGGCAGATACAGAACGGGATGCTCATATTCATCTATAGGATGGAACACAGGGCCCCCAATGGATGAGCTAGAGAAAGTCCTCAAGGACCTGAAGAAGTCTGCAACCCTATAGGTGGAACAACAATATGAACTAATCAGTACCCCCAGAGCTCGTGTTTTTAGATGCATATGTAGCAGAAGATGACCTAGTCAGCCATCATTGGGAATAGAGGCCCCTTGGTCTTACAAACTTTATATGCCCCAGTAAAGGGGAATGCCAGGGCCAAGAAGTGGGAGTGGGCAGGTAGGGGACTAAGGCAGGGGTGTGTATAGGGAACTTTTGGGATAGCATTTGAAATGTAAATAAAGAAAATATCTAATAACAAAACAAAACAAAACAAAAAAGAGAAATATCTCTTTGCTCATTTTTGTATTAATAAAGAGAAAGATGATCAGAGCAGGTCAAATATAATCTCTTGTGGTTTTATCTGTTAATTTTTATTTTGTTCAATTCTTTTTAGTGGGGGGGGGGTGGAACTTAAGAGGCAGGGAAAGGCACAGGTACATCAAAATAAAGGATGAGTTGGGTGGATAAAGCCTGCTTCTCAGAATAGATCTGAAGAGTTCACAGCAGACAAGAATCAATAATGAATTCCCTGTCTAATTTCTTACACTTTCGGTGTGAAATGAACCTCAAGGTGCTGATTTCAGTAATTTCTATGGATTTGGTCAAGTCTCAGGTTGTTAACCTCAAATTGATTTTTAACCATTTAAACATCCATTTCTATCATGTTAACCTGCAGTACAAGAGTCAGACATAAGTGCTAGGGAGGTTGAGGAATCTCAATGAGGGATACATGTGGCTTGAATTTCTTTCCAAACATGAAGCTTTGTTATGCCTATATCTTCTTCTATCAACAACCCCCCCCCCCCTAATCTTTCTTTTCCTTTCCCAGAAAACATCCCCGTGTTGACTAGCTTGGGAACTCTGGGTTCTCCAATTCTTAAATGTATATAATTGACAAGAGGCTCACAATGGCACTTAGGGATTGATTAACACCAGGGATTAAAACATATGATCTTCTCTCATTCTATCCATTCATAAATAGAGGGCAGTTTCCAGATGGCTGCCATATAGATAAAGGCTTCCAAAAAATTATTATTTCTTTATAGAAAGATACCTAGGAGTAGGGGTTAAGTTCAAAGCATTTATATCATACAAAAAGCAGGAATATTTAAAAAATGATCAAGAACAATCTATTTTACATACTTGATGCCATTGTTTTGAGTTTTTATGCATGGAAGTCAGTTATGAAATCACCCTTCAATCCTTTTTTTTTCCCCCCAGCTCAATGCTTACCATGAAGTTCAGAATTCTTAACGGTAATCACCAAGGCCTGTCTGTACTGACCATTGTTTTAAGACAACACATGCACTCCTATCCACATTCATAAGATAGTTGTACTCATCAATTAACTATCAACTCTGGATTCTTTAAACTCTTCCCATCTTCTGCATCATCATAGATTATAAATGTGTTATGTGTATTTCTCTTAATGTAATTTTCCTAATTTAATCTGTTAGGTGTAAAATTATATCTTTATTTTTTTCATACCTAAAATAACAATTATATTATTATCATTGTTGTTATTGTTTGTGTATGATTGTGTGTGTTTCTGTGTGTGCTATTGTATATGTATCCACATGTGTACACATGCATTTGAAAGCAAAAGATCTATGTTGTTTCTTTCATAATCACTCTCCACCCTAAGCTTTGGAGAGAGAATTTCTTTCTGATCCTGAAATTCAGTGATTCACCTAGACATGTTGGTCTTCAGGACCTTATATTCTCCTATTTCCCAGAAGAGCCAAATTTTTATGTAAGAGTTTACATCAAATGAGAATCAAGGAAATTGGCCAGCAGAAAAAATTATTACTGTTTCTTTAAGATTTCTACTCTAAAATATTTAAATATAGAAATCTCGATATACTACTGTGTGAAAATGATAATGATTGAGTCTTGAAAAATTGACATTCTGAGCTGTTCACAGAGACCCCAACAGAGGAGTTAAGGGAAAGACTGAAGGAGCTGAAGGGGAAAAAAAAAAGAAAGAAAAAAAAAAGAAAACTTGAAGTTCTCAGGGTAGTATACAGTTATTGGATTAACTGTAATATATCTAACTGAAATAATCATTTTATATACAAATCCAGACAGAATTAGAAGACTAATGATATTTTTGAGATATAGATAAAATTTTTTATCATTTGGAAGTTGAACAATTCAAATATATGAATATAGGAAGCTTGTATATTTAACTTCCAGTGTTTTGAAGATTAATGAGAATTTGGACCAATATAAATACATCTGGGAAGATAAAGCTATTCTTTTTATTTAGGTAAAAAGTCATGAGCATAGTGGGAGGGGGAGGGTAGGGGAGCAGGGTGGGGTGTGGGTATTGGGGACTTTTGGGATAACACTTGAAATGTAAATGAAGAATTTCTCTAATAAAAAAAATAAATAAAAAGATATAAGGTCTTAAATAGTATTTCATAGTAATCTTTAAGATGACCAAGTGCTTAAAATTTAGGAAAGAGAAACATGAGTAAAATGTGACTCTACACAAACACATATAAAACTTTTCTACCAAAATCTCTTTGAAAGATTACAAAAAATAAATGTAGAGCTGAGTCTGGATCCCATGTTCTGAGTGAGCTGATGATATTTCACTTCCCATGTGAAATCTTCCTTTATTTTCAACTCCTGTGTTCTTCCTGAGTCTAGACTCCATCTCTGACATTTCCTGTCCTCCACTAAGGCAGTGAGGTTTTAATACTTTGGTGGCCCTTTTTTATTATCATCAAAATATAACCTCTTCTATAATTCTCTATCACTTTAGTGCAAGAAAAGAATTATGAATCCTGAAGATGTCACATTTGTAGATAAATCCCTTCTGCATGTAAGTTACATCTTCATTCCCATCAATGCTGCTAATGACCTTCAAGCATGTTATCCCTGTTTTGTATATTTCCGTGCTATAGCTAAAACATTCATCTTCAGATGTGCGCATGTTCAAAGCCAGGTACTTTATGAGTACTCACATGGAACTCAACTCTCTTGGAATTATCTTTTTCTTTCTTTTATTATGCTTTAAATAATTACGAGGCCTTAGTGGTGCGGGGGCCTGTGCTTTGTTCCCTGTATTCAGTGCTTTGTGCTCTAATTAAGCTTATATCCTTGGTCACTGCTGACTGTTCCTGAACACTGGGCTTTCTTAATTGTTCTGGACAGACCCTTATCTTTTCTTCTTGGAACCAGTGGCAAACCCTTCAAAGACAAAGATTGTTTAGAGATGTTTGGTTTCTATGCAGCAGTTACCACACATTGTTTTTGAAATTTACTGTAGCTATTTGTATTTATGCCTGTGAAAATTCAGATTCAATACATAAACACATAAATCAAGAACTAAGAATATAATGAAAAAATAAACACATTTTCATTTTCTATTTCATTATTATTTTTCTAAATAATATTGCTTTTAATTAGACTTTTAGGTAAAATATAGCAGGGGAGGCTGGTAGCTTTGTTTTGGAAAGTGCTTGGATAGTAAAGTGAAATGTAGATTAGAATAGAATCTGATCTCTGCATTGTCATCACCAAAATTATCAGAATGACCTTGGGAAAGATACTACATCCTTCTGGCTGTCTGCTCCTCCATCTGTATGATTTCCTCTGTTTCTTGTTAGCATATTCTATAAAGATGCAGCACAGAAACCAGAAATTTCCAGAAATGGAGAGAGTAGAAATATTCTACTGAGTATGTTGACTAGAAAAATAAATCATTAGACATTAAAATTTCAAGAGTTAATGCCTTAATTTTTCCTAAAATAGTATGTCATTTATAGGCTATCCATACAGAACTGTATTATCCACATTGTATTTCAACATAAATATTTCTGAATTAATTAATATTGCCAGCTTACAAGGGAAGAATTAGATGTTTTCCTGAGGCCAATCTGTCAGTCTATATCTATCTATCTATCTATCTATCTATCTATCTATCTATCTATCTATCTATCTACCTATCTATCTATCTATCTATCTATCTATCTATCTATCTATCTATCTATCTATCTATCTATCATCATCTGCCTGTTATCTCTCACTTTCATCCATCAGTCAATCAATCAATCAATCAATCAATCAATCAATCAATCAATATTTTGGAAGACAATATCTAGAAAACCCCATAACACAAGTATTTTATGAAAGCATGAAGGGTATTTTAATTCTTCCTAGTGGAAGTAAAATAAAATGGAACTTACATATTTGTAGCAATAGTGAAACCACAAGTAAAAAGGAAAAAAAATGACCTGATATGTCAAGAAGTAAAGCATTTACAAAAATTGTGATGCCTTCAGTTCAAATTCCACATTTCTCCAGATAATGTATGTTGTATCTTCACTCCCAGTGCTGCTATGGTGATATGGAAGACATGGACAGGAGACTTCTAAAACTCACAAGCCATGTTGGATGAGGTGAGGAATAATTAAACAAGAAATCATATCTCAAACAAGGTGGCAGGCTGTTGTATAACCTCCACGTACATTCTGTGTTATGTGAATGTTGGAATTTACAAGAGAGAGAGAGAGAGAGAGAGAGAGAGAGAGAGAGAGAGAGAGAGAGAGAGAGAGAGAGAGAGAATCATTGTCAGAGTACTGGTAAGTGTCCCGATATCCACCTGCTACAGTAGGATGGGCCTTAAAGTTGTAATCCAGTTTCATGAGGAGAAGACTCACTGATTGGTTTAATGCTTCCATGCCCAGACAGAAAAGCAATTTCATTTCCAAGAAATGTGTACACAAGTACTTGCAATCTGCAAACTCTTATCTACAGTCAGTCACATGTTCCATCTCCTGTTCTTTGGCTGGCTGCCTTGTTCACAAACATGCAATTCAAAAGACAATAATTACAGAGTTCTAATGCTTCCTATAAAACCCAAAAGAAGATGCTCATAAAGTGCTTTGGTAACCTCTACATGCTACAGGATAAGAATATGCAAGTTGAGTCATATCTGAAGCACATGAGGATGTTGAGTAATCTGCTCACTTTGGGGTTGTTTCCACCAACACTGGCAATGTGTGAAGGCATAAACCTTTCACTATGGCTACTGCTCCCAAGTGAAACTATTCCAGAATTTCAGAGTTTCTCTTTGCTAGGAATAAGATCCAGTTATGATCTAATGGAGGACATTGGGCTTACTAACACCCTTATATGTTCATCAGTAATATTTAGTATTAACTGATGGGAAGTACTCTTTAATTTATTGCAGAATATTATTGTAACACATGTAGAGGATAAGAAAGAAATCAGAAAATCAGTAGGGCAGCTTGAGTGCAGAAAGTAAGAAGAGTGTTAGGAGTCTGAAAAGGTTCATGTGTGTCTTTCATTTGTGGAATATGTGGTCATTCTAGGTAGTGTGGTCTTTCCGGTCTCATACTTTTTACGCTGTAGAAAAGAACCACACACTGTGTTTACAGTAAGAGTAGCTATTCCATACTAACTCATCATTTTAATTGGCCCATCAGGTATTAAATTATTGGCCTTTATTTGTCAATTATGACATGGATAATGATTGCCCTGAACTTATGGTAAATATACTATTATTTTGACTTTAGTAGAAGGTTAAATAATATTCAGTTGGTGCTTGACTGATTTTTCCTCAGTCTTTCACAAAAAGCTCATGCTATAACTAGCTATTGTACCACTCAGTATATATAAAAGAGACATACTGTAAATCTGCATTCTAAATTGGAATTTATATAAACAAACTAAATCTGACCCAAAAAGCAGAGTCAGAACACAAAACAATGAGTATATGTTATGAGATATGAAAACTGTGGGTTTTAGTTTATAATTGGTGAAAACTAATTAGTCCACATATACATAGAAACTGGAAGTGGGTACGAGAAAGAGGCTAAAATCTTTGGAGTAAAGTGTAGAAAAATACTTGCAGAAAGCTGGACAAATTAAAATCATATTACATATTGGCAAAATGTTTTATACATATAATCCTACTTATGTTAAATTAGAAGACAGAAATTATACTTTACTAAACTTGTCTAGGAGTACTGAATGCTGAGATCTAGAAATGCAGGCTGGTTGTTACAGCATCCATTTGTAGAATTATCAGAAACTAGTGGGCTGAGAACAAAATATTTATATAAATTTTTGGCAGGGAATATATATATATATATATATATATATATATATATATATATATATATATATATATATATATTCTATCTTTCATATCCCAACATATACAAAGTTTAAAAAACCCTTTTTAATTATTTACATTCCATTAGTTAATTACATTAGCCATTAAAACAGTGTTTTTTGGAGCTGGGATGTTGTGGCGCATGCCTTTAATCCCAGCACTTGGGAGGCAGAGGGAGGCAGATTTCTGGGTTCGAGACCAGCAGCCTGGTCTACAAAGTGAGTTCCAAGACAGCCAGGGCTATAGAGAGAAACCCTGTCTAGAAAAAAAAAAACCAAAACAAAAAACAACAACAACAAAACAAAACAGCAACAACAAGAAAAACCAACAATGTTTTGGGATGAAGCCAAGTATTCCCCATGGTAGTGAAGACACGGCTTCCAGAGAAAGCAGGTCCAGGAAATGATTGTCATCACCTTTGTTATAACCTCTGAAACAACTGAGTGCTAGATATTTATCATTTAAGGTGGGAAGAGAGAGCCTCAGCAATATTAATGCTATGTAAAAGAGTATATTATTATGCCAAATCTCCTATGATCTCAGAATTTAAGCATGCATGGACCTTAGTTATTTAATGGTGTGTGTTTGATTCCATTCAATCTGATAATCCCATTTTTTAAAAAAAAATTTATTAGATATTTTCTTTATTTACATTTCAAACATTATCCCTGGTTTCTCCTCTAAACACCCCCTATTCCATCCCCCATCCCCTTGCTCACCAAACAAACCACACCAGCTTGTTGGCCCTCTCATTCCCTTACACTGGGGAGCAGAGCCTTCACAGAACCAAGGACCTCTCCTCTAATTGATGGCCAACTAGGACATCCTCTGCTACATATGCAGCTGGAGTCATGAGTCCCACCATGTGTACTCTTTGGTTGGTGGTTTAGTCCCTGGGAGCTCTGGGGATACTGGTTAGTTCATATTGTTGTTCCTCCTATGGGGCTGCAAACCCATTAAGCTCCTTGGGTTCTTTCTCTAGCTCCTTCATTGGGGAACCTGTGCTCAGTCCAATGGTAGGCTGTGTGCATCCACCTCTGTATTTGTCAGGCACTGGTTGAGCCTCTCAGGAGACAGCTATAACAGGCTTCAGTCAGCAAGCACTTGTTGGCATCCACAAAAGTGTATGGGTTTGGTGACTGTATATGGGATGGATCCCCAGGTGGGGCAGTCTCTGGATGGTTATTCCTTCAGTATCTGTTCCATACTTTGTCTCTGTAACTTCTTCCATGGGTATTTTGTTCCCCCTCCTAAGAAAGATTGAAGTATCCACATTTTGGCTTTCCTTCTTCTTGAGTTTCATGTGGTTTGTGAATTCTATCTTGGGTATTCCAAGCTTCTGGTCTAATATCCACTTATCATGTATGCTTTTTTGAATTGGGTTACCTCACTCAGGATAATTTATTTCTTCCACCAGTTTAATTATATTTTCCTGTATTTCTTTAAGGGATTTATTTGTTTCACCTTTTCTTGTGTTTCTTTAATGAATTTATTTGTTTCCTCTTTAAAGGTCTTTATCATTTTTATAGAATTGGACTTAAGGTCATGTTCTTGTGCTTTGGTTGTTTTAGGTTATATTAGGGATTGCTGTATTAGGGTAGCTGTGGTTTGAAGGTAGCATATTGCCCTTGCTTCTGTTGATTTTGTTCTTTTGAAAGCCATTAGTTATCTGGATGGCTTTAGTCCCTGCATGTTCTTCTTGTAGTAGGTATTGAGAGGGGAGATAATCTTAATAATGATGATGTGGCAGGCTTCTGTTGGGTATCCTTTGGCTCTATGGTTCTGGATCAGCAGGTCTGATGAAGGTAGGTTGAGAGGTATGGAAGAATAGGGGTTCAATGGGAGTAATGGGCTTCTCAGGGCAGTTGGGATGCCACAGAGGCCTCAGAGGGCAGGGAAGATGAGTGCAGGAAGGGAGTCTAAGCAGTATGCTTTCAGAACAGTAGGTCTGGAGAAGGTGGGTAGGCAGATGGATGGATAATGATGGTCTGTCGGGAATAGCAGGAGGTTCAGAGTAGCTCAGGGTGCTCTAGAGGATTCAGGGACTCAGTGAGCAGGGAAAATTAATAATCCCAATTTTCTTAATTATGTCTGTTTTCCAAAGAGTGAGATAGAAGTGAATGTGGTGAAATGTTAGTGTCTGTGAAGATAGCAACTTAAGTTGGCACACTTAAAATTATTGTAGACTTTGAATTTTTGATATGCAGAAAGAAATAAGCATGTCAGTTTATGATGAACCAAATAATTTCATATTATGTCAGTCTGCTATTTCCTACACGATGTGTTCCTATAGATTAGATTTCACAATGACCTGGATTTTTCTGACCCAGGTTATCTGGCAACCTATTTATTATTATTATTATTATTATTATTATTATTATTATTATTATTATTGGTTTTTTGAGACAGGCTTTCTCTGAATAGCCCTGGCTGTCCTGGAACTCACTTTATAGACCAGGCTGGCCTCGAACTCAGAAATCTACCTGCCTCTCCCTCCCAAGTGCTGGGATTAAAGGTTTGCGCCACCACGCCCGGCTGGCAACCTATTTAAATATTTGTACGGAGTCTTCTACCTTGCCAGAATGTTCATTTGAGATCTGAATATGCAGTATACAATGAGAACAAGAGCAGCTGAATTGAGTCTCCCAAAATTTACCAACAATGTGAAAGATAACAGGCAGGAGACAGGAGACAGAAATGTTTTAGGATTTTTTTTCCCTGAAAAAAAATAAATTGTAACACCCAGAGAAACTACTATATAATGATATTTTGCTTATAAAAGAAGTACATAGCCATACTGTTTAGTATATTATCAGTCTTTTAGAGCTGTAGTCAATTTTTAGCTTGATAATATCTTGATTGTGACCCTAAGGTTGTCACATAAAGAAGGCAGGAAGAAGTCAAACTTCCAAACTCCATTGGTGGAGTCTGACACTGAGGGTGGTTGAAATCTTCTGTTGGCTTGGCATACAGAGACTTGAAAGATGTTAAGTCTCAAATACCACCATGCACATGAATATCCTTTACAAAGCAAGATCATTAACTCAGCGAGTGAGTGTCATATATCTGCCTTATAAAGTCCAAGATGTAGAATTAAAAAAAATATCTTGTACTCTGGGTTGAATAGCATCTGTTTGGGCAACACAGTCCACATTCATAGATTTTTGTTTTGTCTTTCATGGGTACAATGGAACATAATGAGAGGTGAAAAAGTAGTTATAAGGTGAAAATCAGCTTTACGCTGATGCAAACATGGTTTCTCCTTTATTGTTGTTTTGTTCCCATCATGACTAGCTCACACTTGTTCTAACAGTGAAGTCAAGACTCATGTTTGGGAAAATGATGTGGCCCAGTGCTACGCACATGTGAGCATTCATACGACCTTTGTCCCAACCTTAGTACTGAGAATAACTTAACAGTGATTGTATCTTGCATCCAAAGGCACATGAACATATCCTAGTGCGTTCTTTCATTTCTGACTTTTTTCTTTAGACTGTTTTTTCTTGTCAACTGCCAGAATTTCTTAAAGTAACTATATTTGGTGATTTATGTATGTGGTTGAGTTCTTGAAATCCATTTTTCAAGATTTCTATTTTTAAAATTTTCTCTTATTTTAAATTACTGTGTATTAGTGTCCCTTTGTGTGTCTGCATATAAGTATTACATGTGAGTGGTGCTACCTGTGGCCACAATGGGTCACAGGGGCTGAAGTTACAGCCAGTTGTGACCTACATCATATGGATGCTGAAAACTGAGCTCTCAACCATGGGCCTTCTTTCCAGCTCCAAAAAAAATTAGTAATGAATAACATGTTCCCCCGCACATCATATTTCATTTCTCAGCAGAAGGCCACAATGAACTTACATCAAAGCAAAGTATCCTAATACCTTATTCTAAAAATGATTCCTTTTTTATTTATGATTAGTACTTTGGAACTGATAATCTTAAAAGAAATCATACACTTTTATCATTGCAGTATCAAGCAAATCCAGATTCACCTTTGGCCTCTTTCAACATGTATTTTCTGTAATGGTCAACAAGAAGCCTGGACAAAACTTGAATAAGGATATATTTTGCTGTTGCCTATGTGTATAGGCTCCTCACAGTGCCCTCAAGACAAAACTGGAGAAAATGGAGAGAGAGAGAAAAATGAGAATACTGCTACTATGGCTGTCAATGGATATGAAGGCGGGCTAGAGGCACAGAGGCAGATTTCTGGGTGGAGGTAATTTCGGAACTTATAGAAAGTAAAATAAAGCCACTAGACCTTAAATATACGGTGGGAGTTAGGGAAATTACTTGATGGAGAATCACTAAGATCTATAGAAAAGAAAACCAGCAATTTTCTACAGAAGCACACTGAGGAAGGTCAACGGGCACACTTTAAGTGGGCAGTAAAGCAGAATGAAGCATCCAAATTACTGGTCCTGTCTCCCCTTGAAGTTATTACCAACTATGGTGACTTTTCATGCACTTCAAAGAATTTGTTTCCTAGGAAAGAACTAACAAAACTGTTTAAAACCAAAGATGGAAAACTATCTTGGTTTTTTTTTTTTTTTTCCAGTTAATATGGTGACCATGCATTCAAAAAACATATTTTATGTAAAATTTTCATACTTTACATTTTGATTAATTTCTTTAATCTTTCCCAATGCGCCCCACATTTCTCCCCCCTCCCTCTAGTTTAATGTTTTACCCCTTTGTTTTATTTCAAGACAAACAATCAATATACAAACATCCAACAAGAGATAAAATAACAAACCAAGAAGCATACAGAAACACCCCTGCAGTTTATTTTGTTTTGTTTCTTGAAGTTATCCTGAACTTAGCTTTCATGATCTTTCCATTCTTCCATATAGTTCCCTGAACCTTGAGAGGAAAGGTGTGATATCCCATTTGGGGGCCCGCGCTAAAAAGTCTCCTGCTATCTGTCCATTGTCCACTCGTGGGCTGCTGTGGTCAGCATCTGCTTTGGGTTTTGTGAGGTTCTTATCTAGGTGTATAACCATATGTTATTAGGAATCATTTTATTACTGTGTTCCCTTAGCAAAATCGTAGTAGTAGGATTCCCCCTAAGGCTCATGATCTATAAACTCTCAAGTTTTTGGCCACTTGAGTAACGTCAGATATGGGCTCTTTCTAGTGGAATATCATTTAAATACAGGAAAAATGTGAAAAACTATCCATTTTAAGTGAAGTTATTCAGTAAAGAAATGATTGCCAGTAAGATGTTATAATTAAAAACAGCTGGCTTGGACTCTTTTACAGTGTGTAATGCACTAAGTATTGTGGCTGCCTTTTAACACAAATGGATTAGAAGCAAACAACATTTTCTATTCCACTGTCTCACTCTCTTGTGTAGCCATCCAAATTCTTTTTCTTAATTACACACCAGGCAGAGATTCTTGCTTCTCAAAGACGTTAAAAAGTAAAGCATCCATACACTGATCCTCCTTGCACAGAAACCGTGTTTTTATGTGTTTGCAAATCTCTTTTAAATGCTCTAGAAGCTTATCAGTGCTTTACTTTTTTGTTTTACCACAAGTTTGCCAGATCCATTAGAGACTGAACTGTGAATTTTGTTTCTTAAATGTCCTGAAAAAGTGGAATTCAAGGAGAATAAATATTTGTGATCATTTATGAATTATTGTGTAGCTTAGACATAGTTCTTTCAATATCTTGGAAAATATGTTGTTTTATCATAACAATTATGTTAATTAACATATTGTATGTTTCTTGTCCTTCTGCAAGTGGCAAAGCTGGCTAGCATTCAGGCAATGATCTCATAGTGGTTTGCTGTAAGGGGGAAACACATCTAACAGGTGTAGTTACTTATCTTACTCATATATATGCTTACCACATATGAGTTTGAGTCTACACGTCCATGTGTCCAGCAGTATTAGATCAGTTTCCCTGTTGTCATTGCCATCATCATCATCATCATCATCATCATCATCATCTTCATCTTTTGTTCTCCACATAAGGAGTGTTGTTCCACAGCACAGAGGTCCAGTTATGTGTATGCTTTGGCACTGTGGGAGAGCTGATTCCATTTCTGAACACAGTGCCCTGATGTTAGTGCTATGCTGGTAACAGAAAGTGAGCAAAGTTCGGTCCCTGAATTCATGCCGCTTGGAAGAATTCATGAAGATCAATGCTGAGTCTTGGATCTTTGGTAGCTGTCCTCTGTGAAAGCATACAGTCCTTGCCTTTCTTGGTTGGGAGTTTCTTGGAGCCAAGATTTAATCATTTGCTGTGCAGGTTTCACATTCTTAGTTCTGTGAAGGTGTTGGATTCTATGATTGCATCAATTGGCTGAGTTATCCAATCTGCTGACATATAAAAACACATAACTGTGCCTTACTAGCCATTTTATGAACAAAGCATCCACTGAAACTTCTTTTTTATATCTGCCTTTAAATTTATTATCTCTTTTTACTGTTACTTTTGATACGTTTTGTAAAGTTTGTGAAGATTTTCACATAACCGAACCTTCATAATATTTCCTACAGGCTTCCTGTTATCTGTTTTATTTATTTCTGTTCTGATCCTTAATTCCTATCTTATGCCAACTTGGAGTCGTCGTGTTTTAGAATAAATTTTTTTTTCTAGTTAATAGAGGTATAAAGTAAAGGTGTTTATTCATGAGCTTTCTTCTTTTTGTATGTCAGCATTGACTCCTATAAACTCTTTTTTTTGAAGTGTTTTATTCTCTTTAATAATATTGGATTTACTTTATTAAGTTTTATTTAACTGTTACTACCAATATATAAGATGTGACCTATTTTTATAAAAATGATTTCTTTCCTATGAATTGGATATATTTTATCGTTTGGATGTATTTTATTGTTTGGATATCTATGCACATCTGTGTATTTGTGTCTTTCTTTGATTTTTTTAACATTGATTTTTCTCCTACATTTCATAGTATTTATATGTTGTGTTTAGTATTTTGTCTTTAGATTTTAAGAGTTCTTGTCTTGTTTCTTGTTTAACCTGGGGAATTTTTAAAGGTTGTGTTGTTCAGTGTTCATATACTTAGGGATATTCCCATGTTCTTGGTGATGCTATTTCTATTGTTATTCCATTTATGAAGGTTGTAAATATTAGATCTTAAACTATAAAATAAAAGAAAGAAAATATAGGAGCAAATTTCTAGCATATGTATCTCTGAAATGATCTTAACATATTAAACAAAATGCAAAAGTTAGCTTTGCATAAGGAGAAAAATGAATATCTAATTGAAAAAGGCAGATCTTGATTTGAGAGAAGCATTTATGAAACATACTTTTAAGACGGAGTTAACACCCACAAGCTGCAGAAAGTCATGAAATTTGAGTAAGCTAATAAAGGATTAATCTCATTAAATATTGGGCAAAGATTTAAATAAATAATTTCAAAATAAGACATGAAAATGTACAAAATGTATGTGAAAAGGTGTCCAATGTCAAAAAGGTCAAAGAAAAGGGAATTAAATCCACAATGGGATATTACTTTATACCCATTAAGTTGGATATTACAATAAAAAATAAAAACACTGGCTGGTTTGTGTAGAAAAGTGAAATTTTAAGCAGCACTTACAGAAAATAGAACAATGACTCCTTAATAAATTAATCATGGAGTGACCATGTAATCAAGAAAACCCTTTAGTAAGGAAAGAGTTAATGGAAATGAAATTAACATTTTGTGTGGCCAGTTGGGTGGATAGTTCCTCTTTTAGCATTATCTACCATTGCTTAGAGATGGAGACAGTCTAAATTTTTATTAACAGATGAATAGACTATAAATATTGTGGCATATGGATGTTGTCAATGGAACATAGATCACCTATAGAAGGAGCATGGCTAAAACTTGAGGATGTCTAATAAAATAATCTGATTTGGAAGAAAACACACTCTATGCTGCCATCCATGTGTGACTATTTCAGAAGTCAAATAAATACAGAGCAGAACAGTATTTACTCAGAGAAGGAAAAGATTGAAAAAGGTAATACAGTGAATATGTTAAGTATAGACACAGAAATATATTACATGAGGATAACAGTTATACAACATCACAAATATTTTTTTAAAAAGACCACTTAAAATAATTAGTAAGACACTCTTATCACCAGTAGAGGAATAGCTGCAAAATGTGGTAAATATCTTTGTTAATTGCAGTCATATTTTTCACAACATCAATATGTAGTCAAACATCCATTTTGTACCTTTGAATAAATACAATAAAATAAAGGTTGAAAATATGCATAAAGTAGAGTCATTCAACTCTCTGCAGATGGTACAATGACTCATAATTCAGAACAATGTACAATGTTCAAAAATAGATCCTCAAAACATCACTAATAGTCTCCTTGAAGGTAAGAATGTCCTTTAGTCTGTGTCCCATTATCCTGTGTGTCTATACAGATGCTTGTCAATCACATAAATTTAGACATAGCTGCCAGCACTTAAATAACAGTTCAGGCTTCTGTTTACACTAAAAGTTAGTCAAGTGTGACACTGTAATTTTTTTTCAACTTTTATTAGATATTTTCTTCATTACATTTCAAGTGTTATCCAGAAAGTTCCCTATACCCTCCCCCCTCCCTGCTCCCCTACCCACCCGCTCCCACTTCTTGGCCCTGGCGTTCTCCTGTATTGGGGCATATAAAGTCTGCATGACCAAGGGGCCTCTCTTCCCAATGATGGCCAACTAGGCCATCCTCTTCTATATATGCAGCTAGAGACATGAGCTCAGGGGGTACTAGTTAGTTCATGTTATTCTTCCACATACAGGGTTGAAGACCCCTTCAGCTCCTTGGGTACTTTCTCTAGCTCCTTCCTTGGGAACCCTGTGTTCCATCTAATAGCTGACTGTGAGCTTTCACCTCCATGTTTGCCAGGCATTGGTATAGTCTCCCACAAGACAGCTATATCTGGGCCCTTTCAGCACTATCTTGCTGGCATATGCTATAGTGTCTATGATTGGTGGCTGATTGTGGGATGGATCCCTGGCAGCCACAGTCATTGGGTCCATCCTATGGAATCAGCAAAGCAAGCCATTAAGCAGCACACATCCATGGCTTCTGTATTCACTCCTGGCTCAAGAATTCTGCTCTGTTTAAATTCCTTTTTGGACTTCTTTCAATAAATAACAGTAATATGGAAGTATAAAGACAAATAAACTTTTTCTCCCAAACTTACATTTTGTTTATGTTTTATATAGCAGCAATAGAAACCATAATACCCATATAGTTTTTGTTCCATTTCTGTCACATGCAACCTGTTAATATAATCTGCTATTTGTCATCATCATTTTCTTTATCCTCCTCCTCATCTTCCTCTTCCTCCTCTTCTTGTTCTTGTTCTTCTTGTTCTTGTTCTTCTTTTTCTTCTTGTTCTTCTTGTTCTTCTTCTTCTTGTTCTTCTTCTTCTTCTTCTTCTTCTTCTTCTTCTTCTTCTTCTTCTTCTTCTTCTTCTTCTTCTTCTTCTTCTTCTTCTTCTTCTTCTTCTTCTTCTTTCTCCCATATCCTGCTTATTCCTTTTGGCTTGTTCAGGTCATTAGTGCACAATAGTCCCCTTGTAAACACCAGGAGTTGCCTAACTTTTCTTTCCTCATTGTAGTCCATAAGAAACATTCAAATATGGATAAACCTCTTCTTCTTCTGTATATATCAATGTCTGATAAATCTCTCTCTAGCTCTGACCCACTCTAACAACTTTATGTGTCTCTTCAGCATAGTCACTTGAATTAAGAGTATAGTACACCAGGCAGTGGTGGTGCACAACTTTAATCTTAACACTTGGGGGACAGAAGCAGACAGATTTCTGAGTTCAAGGGCAGTCAGGTCTACAGAATGAATTCCAGGACAGCCAGAGCTACACAGAGAAACCCTGTCTTGAAAAACAAAAAAGAGTATAGCACACTAAAACCCACCCTTCATAAGGACTTATCCTCATTTTCTTCATGTTCACAGTCAATACTTGCCACCTAATTGTTCAATATAAATTTGTAGTTACTGACTTACCTTTTTTTCTTTAAATACTATGATAGCAATCAAATGTCATATCTGATTTATTCAGCTACATTGAAATTACACTTCAGTGTACTCAGTAATACCAGTCTGTGCATTCCACAGCCATGTCTAACTTGGAGCAGAATAGAGCCTCTTAAGTAGTTGTCCAGGCTTCACATTGTCATAAAGTCTTACTCAGTTTTCACTTTGAAGCTGCTATATTTTATCATTGCTACGATAAAACACCCTGAACAAAAGCAACTTATAAAAGACAGCATTTTGTTTGGCTTATTGGTTCAGAGGGTTAGGATCTATGACCATGGCACAATGGCAACGTCTCATGAATAATTGAGTGTTCCTATCTCACAGCACAAGCAGGAAACAGAGAACACACTGGGAACAGCAGGAGGCTCCTGCAATCTCAAAGGCCACTTCTAATCCTCCTCAACATTTCCACTAACTAGGGACCAAGTATTCAACCTTATAGGATTATGGCGCCATTCTCATTAAATGTATATCACTGCCATATTTAAAGCTCTCCCATACACTCACTCAAAAGAATCGTTTCTTTATTGACTATAGTTTAGTAGTTAATGTCTCCTTACGATGGTAGATATTGTTGTATCATAGATCCAAGCAATTGCATGCCTGGGCATTTATCATGGAAAAATGAGACATATATCCACATAAAATCTTATATGTCAATGTCAATAGAATCTGTGATAGCCCAAATCTAGAAGCTTTGTTATTACTAACATACCTCTTAACAGGTGATTGGACATAAGTACTATAATACAACCATGTAATGGAAAACCATTCTGAAGTAAGGTTTATCAACTAATATATTCAACAATTTAGATGAGTACCACAGGCTACTAGAGTTTCTCAAAGTGTTTTTGATTTCATACTTGTTAGTCTTTCATCCACCATTCTACCTCCCTCGATGGACTTAAATGTCAGTAAACTGATAAACTAGTTTCTCTTCACTATAGGTGGAAAGCTTCAACCATATAAAGCTTGCTATATACATGGGAACTGTCACTCCAGACTCCTCCCATAACCAAAGGAAAATGCAAAGTCGTTTATTCTTCATTTTAAAGGCATTTTTCATTTATTTATTGGCTACATGTCCTACTGTCTCCAGAAAGCCTATAATATGAACAGTAAATATTTTCATACTATTTTACTGGTTGTGTGGCATTTAAACCAAAATATTGCAAACCAATCAAATTTTAGCTGAGGTATCATATGTATCTCTATGACAAAGCTATAACAAAAAGGCATTGTGTTGACTGAAAACTTGACTGTAAATATTAAAAATTATATGAATTTTCTAGTACAAAACAGCATAATTACAGTGAATAAAATCTTAACAGTTGTTTTTGCCATACAAAGGGTAATTGATTGGAACTTTGGAACTTTTTCCATGTTTCTTCATGCTAGCACAGTTTTTTTTTTTATGTGCATATTTGTGGTATGTCCTCAATGTACTTAAAACATTTTACGCATATTTTATATATTTATGTATATGCATTGTATATGTAAAACTGATATAATTGAATCAATAGTTTACTTAGTATTATCCCATCATGTGCTTGGATACTGTACTGTTTGTTATCATGAATGCTTCTTGCATAGTATAGGATGATTTTTATCTACTATATTTACCATTTTAACTTATCAATTAAATTCAAGCAAAACCAAGCATGAACTCAGTCAAACATGCCAAAATATCTTCTATGTTTTCTCATATTTTTATAAAGTAGATATATAGAACTAAATTTCAAATTGTTATATAATTTGTCCAACTCTCTGTTAAACCCCATAGACTGCTACTTTTCCATTTTATACACCAAAAAGCTCCTGTGCTGGCTGGAACAATCAAACTGTCACCGCTTCAAGCCATTATGAAACCTTTTCATTCTTTTAGGTTCTTACCCTTTCTTGGTTTTCATTTAGTCCTTGGAACATATTAAAATTGCTGTGCAAATGTCTGGTCTCAAGCCTAATGACCTGAATTCAATTTCTAAACTTCACAGGGAAGAAGAGAATTAACTCCTACAATTTCTCCTCTGTTCTCTAAGTGAGTGCATGTACACACACACATGCACACACACACACACACACACACACACACACACACACACACATATCAAAAAGCTCTGATAATTATTATATGTGGTTTCCATGGTTTCAGGGCCTTTGCTAGTTCAACAAGCTTAGGAGTGATAGAACATGTCTGTCTCTGGGACTGACACCTTAGCATAGATGAGAAGGTCAGGATTGACAGGCCTCAAGAGAAGCAGCTAAAGACAGTTGCAGACAGAAAACAGGTATGCAGCCTGGCCCTGCAGATTGATGGTGGGTGGGATAAGAGGAAAGATTGTTGTTTCAAGAAGGCAGAGAAGACTTAGAGGCCTGGTTACAGCTCATATTATTTAAGATTTTAGAGATTATATCAAGGATAGTTTTGCTGGGGTCCAGACTTTTGTAAAGTCTTCCTGATAAAATTGGTCAATGCTAAAATTACTGTTAGTAATTCATTTTAATCAACGATTGGAACACAGATGAGATGAGAAAAATTGCAGCCATTTTGTTTCAGTGATGTGTATGAAAGCATGTCATGTTGGAATGTGGAGCATTTTTCAAGAACATGAACTCAGCCAAACAAAAATGCTGGGGCCTCCTCATTGTGACCTGTGGAGGGCCCTACAGCAATGATTTTGTGGCAGCTAGATGTGCAATACCTGTGATTGTTCCTCTTGGCCAAAGACTTCCTTCTCTTGGGATCCTAAGGAGCTCACTGGTAGTTCTGTGGGCCATTGGAATATTTCAGAAGTACCAACCAGAGGATGATTGATTGCTAATGTCTGCTAAACTGCAGTACTTACTAGTTTGGGCCATTGGAATATTTCAGAAGTACCAGCCAGAAGATGATTGCTAATGTCTGCTAAACTGCAGTACTTACTAGTTTCTGTTTCTGTAAGTGGCATGAAACAGCAAATAGCTATTGCTTAGAGATCCCAGGTAATTGAAAAATATTTTTAAATGACAATAGATGTGGTACAAATTAGACCAACCACTATGCAACTGTAGACACAGTACCATTCTGGATATGCACATCCTCTGAATTTTGGGTACCTTGGTTAGGAGCAACAATTTACTTTCTCTTTCCTTCTCTCCCTTGGAGTCTCTCCACTGTTCTTTGCTTTTGCAAAGGAAAGGAATAGGTGAGGATTCATGGGTATCTGCTGCTTCTTTATAGTGTCTCACTGGACTGTGACCCTAAGCATGTGCTCACTTGATCTCTCTCAAATAGTAAGAGACTTAACCATCCTGTTATCTCATGCATCCTAAAACATTGCTTCTTAGAATTTTTAGAGCCTCTGATGCATGGGTAAAACCCATGAGTGTTCCCCGAAAACCCATGGAAGAAAGAATCCATCCCTGGTGTTCTTGTTTTCATTCCTTAAGTTCAGCAGTATGAGTTGGCTCAAGGCCCAGGGCTCAAGGTAATGGAAAGGCCTTGTCTTCTGTTGATTGATTACTTCCTCTATAAATCAAGGGGCACCATGGCTGAAGCCAATGACTTATACGAATTATTTCATTCAGTAAACCCTTTCTTTCACCATTCTCAGGGCAGTAATGGCATTGATTAAGTGATAACATCCTCCTGAAAAGCAAATTTACTTGCTAAAACTCATGCAGGAGGGGCTTTAGGAATTGTAAACAATCTCAGCCAAAACCAATGTCAGCATCAGGTCAATTATGAGAGAAATTTGGAGAATTTGGAAGATTGTCATGATTTGGGTTGATTTGCATGCAATGGCAGAAATATAAAGATTTTTGCCTTCTTAAGCTTTCTTTTGATCGGTGGGTTTGTAGTGACTCAAATCATAGATAGATAGATAGATAGATAGATAGATAGATAGATAGATATGATATAGAAAGAGAAAGAGAGAAAGAGAGAGAAAGAGAAAGAGAAAGAGAAAGAGAAAGAGAAAGAGAAAGAGAAAGAGAAAGAGAAAGAGAAAGAGAAAGAGAAAGAGAGAGTATGAAAGCACAGAAACAAAGGATGCATGGTCTTGTTCAGAGTTTGCGGTTGTTTTAGTCCCAAATAGAACAGTGATTAAAGGAGACAGGGAAGGAAGAGACAGGGAAGGAGATTTTAATCAGGCCTATCATGGTGGTAGCCATGAGCCAGTCATCAGAACACAATATGAAGCTGGAGAAGGACTGTCTCCACAATGGTGCAGGATACATTCATCTCTTTCAAGACATCAGAAGGGAGACCCTGGAGCCTTAACAATAAACCCAGTGTTTTCATGACAGTAAAGTAGACAAGAGAGAGGCAGAGTAGGACAGGAAATGTAAAAACAGAAACAAGGGTTAACATTTAGCCGTCCCAGGTATATTTGGGGGTCTCTGAGGAGGGGCACTAACAAAGTTTTGGGTCATTGAGTAGAAGTAACAGAGGCCCAATGTTCAAAGTTCTGAGTCCAAGCCTGCTATCTAATATCAAGATAATATAACACAATGTAAGAACATTAAATATTTATTTTTCTTGACTGCTCTTTTAAAAGCTCTACAATACAAATTTATAGAACATTTAAAATGTTTAAAAGTATCGAGGACTAAAGTTCCATCATTCAATTCCAGGTCTATATCTTTTCATTCAAATGGCTCCTTGTAAAGATATAAGAAGTGCTCAGAGCAAATTGTTCTGATACTTATCACTACCCACATCCTACTGTGGGTAGATGGAAGCCTTGATATTCTCAGGTCTCATGACCTGACCCGTGTTGTTTGGTTCTGCTATTCTCTTCTGATATATTCCTGCTCCAGCTGCTCTGGGCATCCCTGCCCTGATTTTTCAATGTTCTAAATTATTTGTATCTGTAGGAGTTTTGTCTTGTTCTATGGACTGCTTAGAGTATAATCCCCAAAATCTATACAAAGCATATGTTTTCCATCAAGTTGAAATGGTTTAGACTTTTATCTCTAGTATTTATTAACAAAATGGCAGCCCTCATAGACACAGCATCCCTCCATGTTCCTGTTTCTGTAGTGGTCTTATTGCTTACTTGCTTCAATTTTCATCATTAGAAGAAAAATATTTTAAGAACTGGACACAGTTATTTTACTCAGCAGTTAGAAGGATGACTCACAGATAAGTAGCAAAAATACTTTACTTGAACAAAATACCCATGGGAGGAGATACAGAGAAGAAGTGTGGAACAGAGATTGAAAGAAAGGCCACCCAGAGACTGCCCCACCTGGAGATCCATTCCATATACAGTTACCAAATCTAGACACTATTGTGGATGCCAACAAGTGCTTGCTGACAGGAACCTGATATAGCCCTCTCCTAAGAGGCGCTGCCAGTGCATGACAAGTATAGAGGTGGATGCTCTCAGCCAACCATTGGACTGAGCACAGGGTCTACAATGAAGGAGTTAGAGAAATGTCTGAAGGAGCTGAAGGGGTTTGCGTCCCCATAGGAGGAACAAAAATGTGAACCAAACAGTACCCCTAGAACTCCCAGGGACTAAACCGTCAACCAAAGAGTACACATGTAGAGACCCATGGCTCCAGCAGCATCTGTAGCAGACAATGGCCCTGTCAGTCATCTATGGGAGGATAGGCCCCCTGGTTCTGTGAAGGCTTGATGCCCCAATGTAGCAGAATACCAGTACAAGGAAGCAAGAGTGGGCAGGTTGGTGAGCAGCGGGGAGGGGCATGGGATAGCAGGTTCTCGGAGGGGAAACTAGGAAAGGGGATAACATTTGAAATGTAAATAAAGAAAACCTCTTTTAAAAAAATAAAGCTGATGAGACTAGAGACCTGAAAAAAAAGACTCATTATACTAGTAACATAGACAGAAATACTTTAGGAAATTGAAGAGATGAAGAGATTTAACTAACCTTACATTTGTCAAAAGAGGATCAAGCATGTAATGTAGGCAATCCTGGAAGTCTGGCCGTGCACCTTCCTGGGGTTGTCTCCTAATTTATTTTTTTATTTTCCAGGAAAATGTGAAAGTGATAAACACGGAATTTCCTTCCCAAGCTAAAATACTGCTGGATTTCCTGAGGGTCTCTACCTCAAAATTTTGGTGAACATATACAGAGACTAATACTGGAAAGATATCAATTAAAAACATGATGGATGCTGCAAGAGGAAAAACATCACAGCAGTGTAGTGAAAAAATATGCATCACAGGGAGAAAAGCTAAATACAGTTTCTGTTTGTTTCTTAAATAAAAAGGTTTGCAAAATGTAGATAAGTTGGTGTCTGCTTTCACTAAACTAATCTGACAGCCCATGTAAGGAAACATTGCAGAGATGCTCCAAGGACAGTTTGAATGTGTGTAGCTTCAACAACATCTTAAAGAAGTAAAACTTTCCATCTGTCTACCAACGAGAGACATAATTGCGCTGCTAATTACTTTGTTGCCTGATGAACAAAATGCACTTCAAACCCTCAATAACAACCCTCTTCTACTCATTACAAAATACCTAATTTATCAAAGAAATTAAGAATACATAAACTAGCAGATTCCTTATTGATTAGCAAGACTAGTATATAATAGATGGTAGAATCTATAAATGTCTAAAAATATATGCTTCTGAACATTAGTTCAGATTTGAGAATATGGTGTCTTTTCTTTCATGTGACTGAGAAGTGTTGTGCAAAAAGCAAAATTATCCATTCAGATCTCAGCTAAATGAAAGTGTTAAATGAATAATTGAAAGTTATGATTTTTTGTGGATAATGGTAACATGGTAGATTACTTCCTCTTATCCAGGTCCTGTTCAAGACACAGTAGTAAAGTCACCAGCTTAAGTTTTTACAGCCAACTTAACACTTAGCTATTAATATCCTCTTTCCAGATGAGAAAACCTGGGATTTAGGCATACTAAGCCATGCATTCTTAACTGACAGTCTTTCAGTCTCTCCCAGATGACCTCAACTGTAAGAAATTAGTCTGCGACATTTTATGTCTAAGCAATGACTGAAGATAAATCTTGGGGAACTTGAATTTGCTTCTACTTCTGGCAGACAACTAAGAGAAAGGAGGTGTTGCCATTTAGAGGACATATAAAATCAAGGGCTTTGCCACTAATAGTCAATAAAATCTTCACAATGCATTTTCCATGCCTGTTCTGGACAAGCTCCAGCTAGATCAATTAGCTTTAATGCCTTCAAATATCTTCAACACTTTAAGATGCATAGTATACTCCAAGTGTCCATCTAATTTGTAGGTCATTACTGACAATGGACTATGAATGTCAACTTCCTTCAAGTTACAGAGCACAGCACAGTGTAAGGAGAATGAAACAAATAACCAATATATTGCTTATTAAATGAAAGGGAGAAACTGATGCTTGTAAGGAAGCACTTGAATTAATGCACAATCACCTTTTAACAAATACATACTACATTTGCAATGCTTTTTATGCTCTATGCCTGACTCTACAACTGTTCAAGTGCTAATTCAGCCACTAAACAATCCAATGAGATTGGTAATATCCTCAATTTGCATGTGTTAAAACTGAGAACATTCATCTGGAAACACAGCAGGGAATGGAAATTCAAAAAACTCTAAGCAGAAATAACTTTAGTGGATCAACTACCTGACCTCAAATTATATTGCAGAGCCATAGTGACAATGACAGTATGTTACTGGCACATAGATAAAACAATAGAATAGTTGAGAAGACCAAGAAATAAGCTTAAACAGCCATAGCCAGCTAATATTTGACTGACAAGATCGCCCAAAGCATGTAAGTAGGGGAAAAAAAGGCAACCTATTCAAAAATGGTATAGACAAAGTGGTTGTTCGACTTACAGAAGGACAAATTAGATCCATAGTCACCATACTCTACAACAATTAATCACAGTGGACTGAAGACCTTATTTAAAATGTGAATCACTACAATTTATGGAGGGAAATACAGAAAAATACTTCTGCGTTTATATAAAAAAAATACTTCTTTGTCTCTTGCCCAACAGACATAGGGAAGAAATTTTTAGAACAAGTCTTCAACAAAAATAAATAGTCTAAGACAATGATAAATGTCATTACAAGAAATTAGAATCCTCTCTCAGCAAAGGAAACAATTGGCAAAGTAAATGGACAGCCTTGGAAAGGGAGAAGTTCTTCCAGAGATGACTGGGGGGTTATAGCAGTATATATGAAAATCTGAACACTCTCTCTCTCTCTCTCTCTCTCTCTCTCTCTCTCTCTCTCNCACACACACACACACACACACACACACACACACACACACACACACACACACACTCACACACACATGCACCTTCAAGTCAAGAAATGCACTGAACAGAGAATTCTTAGAAGTAATATAAATAATTAAAAAAATGTGTTCAGTATACTTTACAATCAGGAAATTTAAATTAAAAATTAACTTTAAAATCATGTCTCGTACCAGTCAGAATGTCTACATCATCAAGAGAACAAGTGACAGCATATGTTTTGCAAATGTAAGGAACTAATAACACTTATGCATTGAAGACTGGAGTGTAAAGTTTTACAGTCATTCTGCAAATCAGTATGGAAGGTTCTAAAAAAGAAACAACTAACTTAAGAGCCAAATGGTCCCACTCCTGGGCGTGACATGAAGGACTGTATACCCTACCACAGAACAACACACACACCTGCTTTTATTTATCCTCTCTCTCTTTCTCTGTTTGTTGCTCTTGCTTTCTCACTCTCTCTCACTCTCTTATTCATTCACTCTCTGTGTGTCTCTTCTCTCCTAGTTTACAAACACACACCCAGACACACAGTCACACACACACACACACACACACACACACACACACAATCACACACACACACACACACACACACTCCCACTAACAATAGCTATTAGACTGTGGGTATCATAAAATGGTTATAGAGAGTAACCTATACAAGAGAAAAGGAAGCAATTGAGTGTGTAAGTGTTCATTGTAGGCCAGGAAGGCAGGATGGAAGGTGAGGAGGATAAAGAAAATGTATATTGAAAATGCCACAATGGAGCATGTTACTTTGTATGCTGGTATTGTGATTGTCCTTTCTAAGTTACACGGGTCATGGTATTTTATCACAGCAACTAGGATACCTCTTTAAAGAATATAAATAATGAAATAAAAGAAAACCAAGAGAGAAAATGTAAGTGGCTTGCATGTAAGCAAGCATTAGAAGTAGGATGCACTGTATTCAGTTCTGGTATTTTTAACGCTAAATGGCATAACTGTAGTGGCTAACTTAACTGTAATGGCATGGCCAGCCTTAGACAACTGTTTTACTGTCTCAATGGGGCATTAACTAAGTCCGATAGCCTCTAAAGCATTTCACACTTAGCTATCAAAAATAAATGGAACATTCTAAGAGATACATTCCATTGTGATAAATTAGATGTTATCTATTATTTCAATACAAGCACTGCAAAGCTTCCTGTGATTATTGAATAACTCTGAGCAGCTTCCCTTTTCTGTGGGTTAAAAAAGAATGAGAAAAAGAGAATAAATCACCACTAATAGTGAAGTTAGAATCTGGAATCCTGCTTAGATAAGAGGGCCAAGAAAGGTCTTGAGAAATATATCTCCTACAGGAATGGACCCACCTCTCACCTAGTGACAGGATGTGAGTAATGGAGATTGTGGACTTGGTCAAGTAGGTGTCAGCTGCCATCCTCACTCAACGGGAGAAAAAAACAGAGAAAATACTTCAGGAGTCTCTCTCTACAGTTCTTGCAATGCTGGTAAATGAGAGTGTATGCCAGTTCTACAGGTTCTTTGTAAATCACTGTGGAATTTATATTAACGTAGAAGTCTTAATGTTCTACATCATGTTTCAAAACAGGGATATGTTTTTGCAAATGACACAGCCATCTTTGAATGCTGTAGCGTGGGAAGGCTTGGCCGCATAAGTACCAACAAGTACATTTACTCTGCATTCTCTTAGCTAAACGGAAAAGAAGAATAAGTGTGTCCTGTGCGGGTTTCACTTCGTGGAGCAGGACTCATATTCAATCAGAAGTGGGTTGGGTATTTCCCTGATATTAATGTCACCATTGTTGTGGTTACTTTAGCATAATGTGGTATGCCATATACTCTACTATAGTATATACTACATA
This sequence comes from Mus minutoides, assembly GCA_902729485.2. NCBI lineage: Eukaryota > Metazoa > Chordata > Mammalia > Rodentia > Muridae > Mus > Mus minutoides. Next base: position 67,544 of record LR751630.1, read on the forward strand.
CTATACTTTAATGTAGCTCACAGCTCAGAAAGATTAATTATTACTTGTCTCCTCTGATAGCATGCATAGCCACTTCCATGCGTAGCTTGGTATCATTCCTTTAGGAAAAAGAACTATGATTGTTTGGTTGTGTTTTGTTTTCTTAAACAGCATGCCAAGCACACAAACACAAGATATATGGTAACCACAACATTTCAGTGTTGAATCTTATAACTCTCTATATAATAGCAATGAGTATTTACTATGGCAAGAAAGACAATGTAATCGTCAGAGACATAGAAACCTTAACCCAAGAAATACAATCATCATTTTATAACGTAGTAAACTTTATAATATACAAAAATCTTATAAGTCAAAACATAACTTTATTCAATGGAACTTCTAAAATAAAAATGTATACAAATGTGAAAAAAGCAAAACATAAAAATATGTTCTCTGTGTTACTTATCTTTCCCTGAATTCTTCTCATAATATATTCCAATGATGAAAACTTGTACTTTAAGATACTAGGATACAAAAATAAGAGCCCCAAGGAATAGATATAGTCTGTCAAAAGCATATAAAATGGCATCAAAATTTGCTTACATAAAAGAATATTACAAGAAGATAGAAATGTAAAATAGCAATGGAACTAGAAGCACCAAGAGGGAGGAGAAAAGGCCGAGGGAAGTAGAAGCTGTATTGTTCTCAGCCTACTCAGTTGCAGGGAGAGGATTAGACATGAAAGCCGAACATGAGGTTATAGAAGCAGCTCTTGGTTTTGTCTTAATCTTTTTTAGCCTTTAAGCTATAATTTAGGGAATAGCATCTTTATGGTAATCAACCATTTTAAATTCAAAAACTTTAATCTCTGACAATTTAAATAAAATTAAATTTGCCATTTAAAAATCATAGCTATACCTTATGAAGTCATGTTAGAAAGTAATTCTGATACTAAGTCTTGTGTATCTATGCATCCATCTTTTTGGAATTATTTCCATTTAACAAAATATATTTATTTGCTGTGTCACGTGGTCTTACTTTTACTTCTGTTTAGCATGGGATAATGGAATGTGGAAAAATCAATGCAATAAATATGGTATTTTTATAATAACTCAAAAGTAAAATCAAATATATTAACAAGCCACCAATACCTATGCTTATTATTACTTTCCTTCCTCTTCCTCCACAAGATGAAGAGTTAAAATCCATTTTGTTGATGCTTGAAGCCTTATTTCTTCTTTTGATGTGCCTCTTGTTAAGGGTTTGTATTCTCCTAGAATCCACACTTTCAGTGCAGAGCCTTATGTCATCTGTGCTGTTTTACAGTTTTCCCTTTTAAATTGTTAAGTTACAGATACCTTTACAGGGGCAGTAAAGATTGGTCTTGTTCTGTTGAAACCATGAAATATTCCACAGCAAATTATTTAGCTGTCCTTCTATTCGATTTGTCATTCAATTAGTTTCCAATTCTTTGCAAATTGAATAAATTCTAAAATAAGCATCATTGTGGATGCTGTCAAAAGTGTGTTTCTCTCAGGTATAGGTAGCAAAGACAAAATTCCCTCTTTTGCTCTCTCTGTCACAAGGGATAGAGAAATATTAACAAATGATGGCTGAGCCATTGTGAGATGAATGTTTTATGGATAAGCAGAGAGAAAAAAAGTAGAGAACAATCAGTTCTAGTTTCAGAGTGTGTCAAAGGATACTTAAATTGTCATAAGAGGTTAGAAATCATTCCTGGAGTGTAGCACGGTGATAGCACTTCCTTTAAATATGGGACTATAAGGAGATGTTTTAAAACAGATGTTGTGATCTCAAAAAAGTTCTAAGGACCTGCCAAATCCTACAAACAGGCAAATTCTATCTGGAAAATAAACACGGTCAGCCAAGGAGAAAGTTCAAAGTCCTGGGCTCCTCATGGGTAACACACATGGAAGGGGGCTGCAACCACATGGGCTCCTCATGGGTAACANAGAGAGAGAGAGAGAGAGAGAGAGAGAGAGAGAGAGAGAGAGACCTAAAATTATAGCTGTTTCCTGTGTCTTCTAAAAGCAACCCAATCTCCTAATCCTTAGTAAGAGAATCACCTGAGTGACAATTTTAGTTTTGGTTTCTTTGGAACACCCAAAATATTATAAGAATATACTTTCATTTTAATCCCAGGTGTGGGGATATGGAGCAGACTGATCATAGTAGCTCACTATGATTTGTCTCATGCTCTAGAAGGGGCATGATTTTGTCAGCTGCAGATAGTTTCTGTGACTGTTTGATATTTGGAATATCGGGGCCTTTTCTGAGATTATATAATGGCAGGGCCTGAGAGGGTGGTTGTTGGCTGTTGTTGGTCTCAGTTTGTTAAGTAATCTTGTACAAGAAGAAACAACAACAAGAAATAGATACACTGATGGTGAAGATCAAACTTCTTGCAAGGAACTTGATGCCCCTAATCAGCAAAAAGTAGTCGGTTGATAACATCATCCTCTTTCCAATCCCTGACTTTATTCAGGGATCTCTTTTCTTTTCTCTTTATCTAGTATTTGGGGAGTTGAAATGGTGGAGGAAAAAGTATAGAGAAGAGTGGAAGAAAGAAGAACCCACAAAGTAGCAAAGAACTGCTACAAATCATTATTATTGCTTACACAATAATAATTCTCACTGCCTGCTCATATAAATACCCAAGAGCTCACATGAGTGACAGGACCAACTTCAGATTAGTAAACTTTTTTTTATCTGTTAGCAGACATAGTTTCACCTTGGTGAATCATGCTTAATGCGTCAGAGCGCCAACTGTAAATGTTTTAGTTGGTATGACTACTTATGCTACTTATAGTTTCTCATCCCTAGTAGGGAAACTACTTATTAAGTATAGAATGAGTTTTATAAAGCTCCACCTTAACCTCTCTCAGGTCATTGTCATCTGGAGCATGAGACATGCCTGTAATTGTTGCACTAACTGATGCTGCCTGAGATTTGTGGTGTATGGTATTAGTGTGAAGTTCACCACACTCACCTGCATTTTATCATCCTTCCTTCACAGGGCTGTGAGTGACATGATAGTCACACGAAATAGATAGTTCTAGTCATGTACACATTAGACATGCTCTAGTAAAATGGCTAATACACTCAAGTCCAGGTAGAAACCAGATAGGAGCTGTTCTGATGGAATTCACAGCAAAGTATTCACAGCTGTCATGCAGAACAGTTTTGGTGGTGGAGGAGCCCCTAATATCTATTGGGGCAAAGCTTTATAGTAAGCAGCAAGCAGGTGGTGAGTGTGCAAGCATCTAATAGAAAAGTTGCTATGCTCTTTAACATAAATGGCTGGTGCTAGGAATAATACCATAAATCTCTGATCCTGACACTCACAGTCCATACCTCCTCGGATAAAATGACAGGCAAGTCCTCATGTTTTAAATTTTTATTTTTGTTTATAATTGCTTATTTGTATTTGTATCTATAAATATTTTGTTTGTATATATGTCTATGCACCACATGTGTTCCTGGTGTCTTCTAAGGCCAAATAGCTTAAGACTGGAGTTACACACTGTGCTGTGAATCACTATGTGGCGCCAAGAAATCAAACCTCTACTCCTCGTTAAGGGCAGCCACTGCTCTTAAACACTGAGACATCTCCCAGGTGCTTAGAGTTTGTTTCTGGTGTTTGTTTGTTTGAGATCTTGCTATGTAGCCCAAGTTGACCTTAGACTCCTAATTCTTCTGCCTCACCATTCCAATTTCTGGCATACAAATGTGGGCTACCACATCCATCTACAACACGTCTTCTTTCTTTCTTTGTTCTTTTTTTGTGTTTTTAGATTTCTTTTAATTTAATCTTTTATTAAACCCTTAATATTTTATTACCTCCCCTGTCCACCCTCCATTTGTTCCCAATCCCATACCTCCTCCTCATCCACCTGTCTCCACAAGGATGTCCCCACCACCAACCCCCACTCCACCAGACCTGTAAACTCCTGGGGGTTTTAGTCTCTTGAGGGTTAGGTGCATCTTCTCTGATTGAACCAAGACCCTGAAGTCCTGTTGTATATGTGTTGGGGGCCTCATATCAGCTAGTGTATGCTACCTGGTGGGTGGTCCACTGTCTGAGAGATCTTGAGGGTCCAGGTTAATTAAAACTGCTGGTCCTCCTATAGGGTCACCCTCTTCCTCAGCTTCTTCCAGTCTTTCCCTAATTCAACCACAGAAGACAGCAGTTTCTGTCCATTGGTTGGGGGTAAATATCTGCATCTGACTCTTTCAGGGTTTGTTGAGTCTTCCGAGAGCAGTCATGATAGGTCACCACTCCCTTTTTTTTTCGAGGCAGGGTTTCTCTGTGTTGCCCTGGCTGTCCTGGAACTCACTCTGTAGACCAGGCTGGCCTCGAACTCAGAAATCTGCCTGCCTCTGACTCCCAAGTGCTGGGATTAAAGGCATGTGCCACCACTGCCTGGCAATAGGTCCCTTTTTGTGAGCACTCCCTTCAAAGACTCAGTAATAGTGTCAGGCCTTGGGGCCTCCCCTTGATCTGTATCCCACTTTGGGCCTGTTACTGGACCTTGTTTTCCTCAGGCTCCTTTCCATTCCCATCCCTGAATTTTTTTTTCAAACAGGAACAATTATGGGTCAGAATTTTGACTGTAGGATGGCAACACCATCCCTCGCTTGATGCCCTATATTTCTACTGGAGGTGGGCTCTAGAAGTTTCCTCTCCTCACTGGAGGGTATTTCATTTACAGTCCATCTCTTTGAGTCCTCAGAGTCTCTCACCTCCCAGGTCTCTGGTACATTCTGGAGGGCCTCCCAACCTCCTATCTCCTAAGGTTGTCTGTTTCCATTCTTTCTGCTGGCCCTCAGGGCTTCAGTCTTTTTCTCCCACACAGTATCAGATCATATTACCATCTCTCTGGGCTGTCCTCTTTTCCTCCCAGGTCTCCCCCTTCTGCCTGTGATCGATTTCTTCTAACTCCCCTGTGGGACTGAGGCATCTTCTCTTGGGCTCTTCAGCTTGTTGAGTTCTATGGACTGTATCTGTATTTTTTTTTTTTTTTTGGCTAATATCCGCTTATTAATGAGTACATACCATGCATGTCCTTATGCAATCCCCATCAAAATTCCAGCACAATTCTTCAAAGACATGGACAGAGCAATTCTCAAATTCATGTGGAAAGGCAAAATACCCAGAATAATGAAAGCAATTTTTTTTTTAAAAAAAAATGATTTATTTATTTATTTTATGTGTCTGAGTGCTCTGTCTTCATGCATACCAGAAGAAGGCATTAGATCCCATTATAGATGGTTATGAGCCACTATGTGGTTGCTGGGAATTGAACTCAGGACTTTTGGAAAAGCAGCCAAGTACTCTTAACCACTGAGCCATCTCCCCAGCCCCTGTGAAAATAATTCTTAACAATAAAAGAATGGCTTTGAGAATCAGCATCCCTGACCTCAAGCTTTACTACCCAGCAATAGTGATTAAAAACTGCAAGGTATTGGTACAGAGACAAACACATTGATCAATGGAAAAGAATTGAAGACCCAGAAAATAAAACCACACGCGTTCACTTGATCTTTGACAAAGAAGGCAAAATATACAATGGAAAAAAGAAAGCATCTTCAGTAAATGGTGCTGGTCTAAGTAGCTGTCTGTATGTCACAAAAATTAAAATAGACCCATATTTGTTACTTTGCAAAAGCTCAAGTCCAAGTGAATCATGGACCTCAACATAAAACCTGATACACTTAATCTTATAGAAGAGAAAATGGGAAAGAGCCTTGAACTCATTGGCACAAGGGGGAATTTCCTAAGCAGAACTCCAATGGCTTATACTCTAAGATCAAGAATTAATAAATGGGACCTCATCCAACTGAAAAGCTTTTGTAAGGTAAAAAACACAGTCAATAAGACAAACCACCAGCCTACAGATTGGGAAAAAAAATCTTCACTAACTCATCTGATAGAGGGCTAATCTCCCAAAAATATAAAGAACTCAAGAGGCTAAACACCAAAAATCCAAGCAACATAATAATAAAAAAAAAATGGGGTATAGAACTAAACTAAGAATTCACAACAGAGGAATCTCGAATGGCTGAGAAGCACCTAAAGAAATGTTCAAAGTCCTTAGTGATCAGGGAAATATAAATCAAAAGGACACCTGTGATTCCACCTTACACAAATCAGAATTGCTAAGATCAAAACCTCAGGTGGCAGCACATGTTGGCAAGGATGTGGAGAAAGAGAAACATTTCTCCATTGATGGTTGGATTGCAAACTGGTACAACCACTCTGGAAATCAATCTGAAGATTGCTCAGAAAATTGGAAATAGATCTACCTGAAGACCCAGCAATACTCTTGGGAATATACCGAAAAGATGTCCCACCCTGCCACAGGGGCACGTGTTCCATTTTGTTCATAGAGCCTTGTTTGTTATAGGCAGAAGCTGGAAGCAATCCAGATATCCCACGACAGAAGAATGAATACAGAAAATATGCTTCATTTGCACAATGGGATACTACTCAGCTATTAAGAATGAGGACATCCTGAGTTTTGCAGGCAAATGGTGGACGGAACTAGAAAATATCATCCTGAGTGAGGTAACTCAGACACAGCAAGTCTTCCAACAACAGATTATTTTAACTTGTTTCTGAGAATCCTTCAAGGGAAATAATGAAATATGTTCCACGTTTCTAATTTTCCTTACAAAGCAAAAAATTTAGGGCCTTTGTCTGTCTCTCTCTGTTTTAGTGACTTATTCTTTTTATAAGCATGTAATTCCCACTCCAATGTGAATGTCCACTTATTATCTTTCTAGTGTTTAGTCAGTGTGCATAGACTTATACTCACATCTTGTTAGACCTCACTTTCCTAAGGCATGTTCTGAATGGAAACACTAGTCTGTAAGAGACAGGAGTGTTTAACTTTAATATCCTGTACATAGTCATCTCAATTCATAATTTCAACAATGTTCCAAGTTCACCCATATTTTAACTTTCCAACAGTATTGTCATTTTTTTTTTTAGTCTTTTGTTCATCACTTAGTGTATATGGTGGCCTTCTAGTTTACTGATATCTCCATTTTTAAACTGAGTGAACATGTTTCAAAAATATAACAATGCTTGTTATACATTTGATTATTATCTTTTGAGGAAACCTGATTGTCAAACCCTTCATTTGTTTTAATTAGAGATCTATTTTAATTACTGAAATTCAAAGAGAATGTATTTGAATGTGGGTGTTGTCTAGGTATATTACACGGTCATATTTATTTTCTAAGCAATATGTCTTTTTAATCTTCTTAATAATTTATTTTGATAACCAGATATTCTTAGCAGGCAGGTTACACTAAAGTCCTGAAGTCTTGCATGTGTCTGAGCCTTTGAATGCATCGGTTATGAGACTGTGGGTGCAAGTTTATGTGGGTGTCAAGTACGTGGAAATCGGTGAGTCAAAGAGCCAGCTAAGGAAGGTGAAAGAGAAGCTTCACCTCTGCAAGCTGTTTAGACATGATTTATGTGTCTGTCTCTTCATATCTTCTTTTCTTTCTTCTCTTTACCTGCCTATCTATTCTTCTTGATCAGGAGTTATTTAAAGTATTTGGATTAATTTCTCTGTCTATTGAATATCTGTAAAAAATGTTAAGGTATAATGGTTTATAATTTTAATTTAATAGTTTCTGAATTACTATTGATGCTGATCATATTTCAATATGCTTATTAATTATTAACTATTAATTATCTTATTTTTTGAGCATTCATTCAATTCTTTACCAAATGTATGGGATAAATTTTATGCAAGATTGTGTTATTATATGAGTGTGTGAAATGTGTTTATTTGTGTGTGTGTGTGTGTGTATGTGTGTGTGTGTGTTTGTGACCACAGTATATGTGTACTTGTAGGTTTTTGTAGTGGAAACTAATCATTTACTATATGGAAATAAATATTTTAATTGTAATGAAAATTTTTCTTTCATTATTTCCTCTATGTTTTAGGAGTTAACTGGGATGAATTCTAAGCCACAGTGAGAATTTACTTTTGCTTATGCTTTTTAAAATGATTTATGGTTTTATTTTTGCACTTAAGTCTAGTAATTTTTGAAAATAAAATGCAAAATAAAATTGGTTTCATATTTTGCCTGGTACTCATTTTGCATTGTCCAAAATGGCATTTTCTTCCATTTTCCATCAGTGACTGCATAAAATATCAAAAATATGTTGCTTATATGTTTATCATATCTTCCCAATATGCTGATGTATTGGTAAGCTTTTCATTTCTTTGCTCAGGTCAGCACTGCTTCTTTATGTTAGTTGTGCATTCGATAATGAAGGGTTTTCACTCTGTCTACTTTGGCCTACATGTTCTGGGCTCAATCAATCTCTCAATGCTTTAAAATATTTTGCTCATATTTTAATTGCAATTTTAATTTTCATTGGCTCATTTCAGGAATAAAACCTAAGAATACTGAGTTAATCCATATACATGGTCTATCACTTTATTTATTTAGACATTTATATATTTAAATCAGCAACATGTTACAGCTTTAGGTATACATGTCTTAGAAAATCTGTTTTACATTTACTTTTAAGCACTTTTTTTATATACTATCAGAACTGAATTTTCTTTTTTATGTTTCTAGTATTTAATAGTTAGACCAATGTACATAAATTGATTTCTATACATAAGCATACCAATTCTAATTTTGTTATTATATTTCATTAGAGTTCTTTTTATATATATATATATATATATATATATATATATATATATATATATATACATGCATATATATATATATATACATATAACTTTATTATAAAGTTGAAACAAGCTTTAGAACTTTAGTTATCATCATTTTGAGAATTTTTGTCACATTTTTATTAGATATTTTCTTCATTTACATTTCAAGTGCTATCCCATAAGTCCCCTATACCTTCCCCACACCCTGCTCCCCTACCCACCCACTCCCACTTCTTGGCCCTGGCATTCCCCTGTACTGGGGCATATAAACATTGCTAGACGAAGGGCCTTTATTCCCAATAATGGCCGACTAGGCCATCTTCTAATCATATGCAGCTAGAGACACGAGCTTTGGGGGTTCTGATTAGTTCATATTGTTGTTCCATCTATAGGGTTGCAGACCCTACAGCTCTTGGGTACCCTCTAGCTCCTACATTTGGGACCCTGTGTTCTGACCTATAGATGGTTGTGAGCATCCACTTCTGTATTTGTCAGGGACTGTCAAAGCCTGCCAGGAGACAGCTATATCAGGGTCCTTTCAGCAATATCCTGCTGGTGTGTACAGTAGTGTCTGCATTTGGTGGCTGATTATGGGATGGACCACCCGGGTGGGGCACTCTCTAGATGGTCCATCCTTTCGTTTAGCTCCAAACTTTGTCTCTGCACCTCCTTCCATGCATATTTTAATCCCTATTATAGGAAGGAATGAAGTATCCACACATAGGTCTTTCTTGATTTTCTTGCGTTTTGGAAATTGTATCTTGGGTATTCTAGGTTTTTGGGCTAATATCCGCTTATCAGTTAGTGCATATTAAGTGACTTCTTTTGTGATTGGGTTACCTCACTCAGGATGATATCCTCCAGATACATCCATTTACTCAAGAATTTCATAAATTCATTGTTTTTAATAGCTGAGTAGTACTCCATTGTATAAATGTATTTTCTATATCCATTCCTCTGTTGAGGGACATCTGGGTTCTTTCTAGCTTCTGGCTATTATAAATAAGGCTGCTATGAACATAGTGGAGCATGTGTCCTTGTTACCAGTTGGAAAATCTTCTGGGTATATGCCCAGTAGAGGTATTGTTGGATCTTCCTGTAGTACTATGTCCAGTTTTCTGAGAAACCGCGAGACTGAATTTCAGAGTGGTTGTACCAGCTTGCAATCCCACCAGCAATGAAGGAGTGTTCCTCTTTCTCCACATCCTCACCAGCATCTGCTGTCACCTAAATTTTTGATCTTAGCTATTCTGACTGTTATGAGATGGAATCTCAGGGTTGTTTTGATTTGCATTTCCCTGACAATTAAGGATGTTGAATATTTTTCAGGTGCTTCTCAGCCATTCTGTATTCCTCACTTGATAATTATTTGTTTAGCTTTGTACTCCATTTTTAATAGGGTTATTTGAATTTCTAGAATCCAGCTTCTTGAGCTCTTTGTATATATTGGATATTATTCCCCTATCAGATTTAAGATTGGTAAAAATCCTTTCCCAATCTATTGGTGGCCTTTTTGCCTTCTTGAGAGTGTCTTTTGCCTTACAGAAGCTTTGCGATTTTATAAGGTCCCATTTGTCAATTCTTGATCTGAAAACACAAGCCATTGCTGCTCTGTTTGGAATTTTTTCCCCAGTGCCCATATCTTTGAGGATTTTCCACACTTTCTCCTCTATAAATTTCAGTGTCTCTGGTTTTATGTGAAGGTCTTGTTCCACTTAGACTTGAGCTTTGTACAAGGAGATAAGAATGGATCAATTCGCATTTTTTTACTTGCTAACAGCCAGTTGTGCCAGCACCATTTGTTGAAAATGCTGTCCTTTTTCCACTGGATGGTTTTAGCTCCCTTGTCAAAGATCAAGTGACCATAGGTGTGTGGGTTCATTTCTGGGTCTTCAATTCTATTCCATTGATCTATCTCTCTGTTGCTGTACAAGTACCAGGCAGTTTTATCACAACTGCTCTGTAGTAAGTACAGCTTTAGGTCAGGCATGGTCATTCCACCAGAGGTTTTTTTATTGTTGAGGATAGTTTTTGCTATCCTAGGTTTTTTTTGTTTTTTTGTTTTTTTGTTTTTTGTTTTTTTTTTCCAGATTTATTTTCAAATTGCCCTTTCTAACTCAGTGAAGAATTGAGTTGGAATTTTGATGGGGATTGCATTGAATATGTAGATTGCTTTCAGCCGGATAGCCATTTTGACTATATTAATCCTGCCAATCCATGAGCATGAGAGATCTTTCCATCTTCTGAGATCTTCTTCCATTTCTTTCTTCAGAGACTTGAAGTTCTTGTCATACAGATCTTTCACTTCCTTAGTTAGAGTCACACCAAGGTATTTTATATTATTTGTGACTATTGTGAAGGGTGTTGTTCCCTAATTTCTTTCTCAGCCCATTTATCCTGTGTGTAGAGAAAGGCCATTGATTTGTTTGAGTTAATTTTATATCCAGCTACTGCACTAAAGCTGTTTTTCAGGGTTAGGAGTTCTCTGGTGGAATTTGTAGGCCCTGTGCTTGCTGCTTCAGAACTGGGACTCTTTTAGCACCTTTTTCTCTGGAACCCACCATTTTCTTTTCATATTCTATGAGAAAGATTTTTCTAAGATTCTGTATAAAAGTGAGCTTGTATGGTCTGCATCTCTGTGCCTGACTAACTCTGTTGAACACAATGTGTTCTGCGCTCACCTATGTTGGCACAATGATCTTTGTGGTTGTTTATGGCTTGATGTTATTTATTTGGCATGTACATTTGTGATTATTGTCTTTATCTGTTTAACAGCTGATGGACACTTAGGTTGATTCTGTGACTCAGATGTTTTCTGTGACTCAGACATAAATTTAGAAGTGCAGAGTTTAACATTTTATATAATTTTTAGCATCTAACATAGTAAATATGAGATGGATTTATGTTTATAACTTGCATTTTACTAGGAACTAAACAAATTTAAGCAATATCTCTCTGCGTCTCTGTGTTTCTTTTTTTCTTATGCTAGTTTGTTTATTTTTTTAGATCTCAGTTTTCTATTTTTTATTAGATATTTTCTTCATTTACATTTCAGGTGATATCCCCTTAGATGTCTGTTTTCTAAGGAGAGGGAGAAATATAGTGCAGGGGGTTGGGTGAGGAGGAGTTGCTGTGGAAACTGTGATGAGAATATATTAATGAAATATATTTTCAATAAAGTTATATAATATTTCAAATATCTTCCCAATGACTATAAATATTTGTTTATCCTGAGAAAAAGTATCATGTCCATGTATTTAATTTTATTTTTGAGTTAGGATTTTACTGTTACTCAGGCTAAACTCAAGCTTGATATATGCTAAGATAATTTCTTGTTCTTCCTGATCCTTTCTTGGGATTCCAAGTTTAGGATCTCAGCTATTCCATCATGCTCTGATGATGGAGTATGTTGTATGAAATTGTGTCTCTCTGTCCTTCCTCATATACTTAAGGCCTTCTCTGTTTGGCTTTAATAAAAATCTAATGATTAAATAGTTTTAGGAAGTAGAAGTTAGGACTGTCTGGAAGGGGGAAAGGAACTCTAGGAAGAAGATAGAAAAAAAGTCTTTCACTAGGAGACATGTGAGGCGATGGATGTAATCACAGGCCTACATGGTATAGTGAGCCACATGGCTGGTTGGGGCTAGGTGGTCAGGTTAACTTACATGAGCTAGTTGAGAGTCTGTATTGCTAAGCCTAAGCTTTGAAATAAGTAAAGGCCTCTGTGGGGTTTTTTAGGAAAAAAAACAGTTAAGGATAATTGCTACAATATTAATTTTCAGAGTGAATTCATATGTAGAGAGAAAATAATATTTTTAATCTATACTCTACTTTTACTATGTTGTTGAGAGAGCAAAAAACCTGAAGTTCAATATATAAAGATAAAGGTATATATAAACAACATATCATCATATCAGCTTTCATTAATATTAATTCTGGATATAGACATTAGAAGGGGTGGAAGGATATTCATTTTTTCATGCCCACAGTAAGCTTTAAATATCCTTTGTATCATTGTATGTTGTGGTCTATTGTGTATGTTTAATTGTAAGTAGCTCCATAAAGGCAAAATATTTCATACATCAGCAGCAGTTAGATTATAGGAGGGTTTGCCCTGACATAGGATATCCAGTAAAGCAGTTGGCTCACTAATATAATAACCAGAGTGCTATGTGTGATTAAACACTACATAAAATTGCTAATAAAGTTAACCTTTAATCATTTCAGTGAAGACTGAGTATACTAGACAAAAGAAAAAGCCACTCAATTACATGGATATTTTTATCCAGTAATCCTTGTCTTTCACAATTTCTTTCCTATGATCATTTTATTAAATATTCCATTTTTGTTCAGCCGACCTACATTTCTTTTGAATTGCTGCAAGCATCCATTGTCCACCACAGGAGAAAAGGGATGAATTAATGGAGAGTGAACCCAATCTTGTCTGATCTTGGAAGCTAAACAAAGTCAGACCTGGTTAGCACTTAAAATTAAATTTTACATATTGGTCTAATCATTGTTTATGTGGAATTTATCTTTTAATTATCTTGAATATACATTGAATATCTTATGATTGTTTTTAACATCCTCAAACATTTCGAGGATTGGAAAATGTTAAAAACATATCCAACTTCCTTTAAGTTCTTTTTTATTTAAAAAATGTATTTGTTAACCCCAACACACACACACACACACACACACACACACACACAAACTCTGCACTGTGTTTCTGAGTTTGTGTAGGTTAGAGTATAACTTGAGGGTACTTGTCCTCTCATTCTTTTTTTTTAATTTTTATTAGATATTTTCTTTATTTAAATTTCAAATGCTAGTCCAAAAGTCCCCTATACCCCTCCCCACTATTCCCCCCCCCACCAACTCACTCCCACTTCTTGGCCCTGGCATTCCCCTATACTGGGACATATAAAGTTTGTAAGACCAAGGGGCCTCTTTTCCCAATGATGGCCAACTAGGCCATTTTCTGTTACCTATACAGCTAGAGACACGAGCTCTGGGGTTATTGGTTAATTCATATTATTGTTCCACCTATAGGGTTGCAGACCCCTTCAGCTCCTTGGGTACTTTCTCTAGCTCACCCTTTGGAGGCTGTGTGTTCTATCCTATAGATGACTGTGAGCATCCACTTCTGTATTTGGAAGACACTGGCATAGCCTCACAAGAAACAGCAATATAAGTATCTTTTCAGCAATATCTTGCTGGCATATGCGATAGTATCTGGGTTTTGTGGCTGATTATGGGATGGATCCCCAGGTGGGGCAGTCTCTGGATGGTCCATCAATCTACAGATTCAATGCAATCCCCATCAAAACTCCAACTCAATTCTTCACTGAGTTAGAAAGGGCAATTTGAAAATTAATCTGGAATAACAAAAAACCTAGGATAGCAAAAACTATTCTCAACATTAAAAGAACCTCTGATGGACTTCTGCCTGACCTCAAGCTGTACTTCAGAGAAATTATGCTAAAAACTGCATGGTACTGGTACAGTGACAGACAGGTAGATCAATGGAATAGAATTGAAGACCCAGAAATGAACCCACATACCTACGGTCACTTGATCTTTGACAAGAGAGCCAAAACCATCCAGTGGAAAAAAGACAGCATTTTCAACAAATGGTGCTGGCACAACTGGCGGTTATCATGTAGAAGAATGTGAATTGATCCATTCTTATCTCCTTGTACAAAGTTCAAGTCTAAGTGGAACAAGACCTCCACATAAAACCAGAGACACTGAAATTTATAGAGGAGAAAGTGGGGAAAAGCCTCGAAGATATGGACACTGGGGAAAAATTCCTAAACAGAAAGCAATGGTCTGTGCTGTAAGATCAAGAATTGTTCTCTCCTCTATCAGCAGGTCATTAGAATCGGAGTCATTTGCCTGTAATCACTGTACCATCTTGCATGCCATTTAAAAAAATTACTATATTAATTTTATTCATGATCATGTTTTATAACTACTATCCTCCATGTTTTGCAGTTTTCTTCAGTGTAAATATTCAATAGCTTGTAGCTATATATTTATATTTCATTTCTTAATTCCTTCATTCTTTTTCGCCTCTGTTCCTATGCTAGAATTCAAAAGAAGGGAACTTTCCTATAAAACCGACTGATATAAGTCAAAAATAAAATATGCATGCTGAGAAACTATTGCTATATTTTAAACAAAGTGATTGATGCCAACACAATATTCAGAAAAGCAATGAAAAAACTTTATAGTAAATAAACAGAACATGACAGTCCCTTATATCTGTTCATGAAAACTCGTATGCTTTCAATGAAGTATGCCATCAAAACCCCAAATTCACTGGCTATTTTTTTTTCTAGTCATTAGAGAAAATGATGTCCCCAATATGGAACAAAAACTTTGAAATTTGAAACTATGAAATCCCAAAGAATATTTTGAATTTGAGTCAACAATAACCATGAGTACACAACTTGAAAATGTCTGTAGTAGACACCTCAGAGTAGACTGAATGTACTACTCTGTGTCAAAATACATACCAGCATCTGAGCAGGCCAATAGAAGGAGAGCGAAGTAAAACAAGACATCTCTGATGGATTGACTCTCATTCAAAAAAAATTAACAATAATTACATATAACAATGAATTCAATCAGGTTTCTAACTTTTCATACTTGTGACTCTTTTTAACAGAAATATTTTAAACAATCCCAGACATATAGGCATTTAAAATAGTCCTGTTAGTCAAACATTTAATTATAATGACCTATAAAGAAGTTATTTTCAAATAAATATTTAGTGTATATACAATTTTCCCATTTACTAGGGGAAAATTAAAAATGTGCTAATGAGACTAATACATTTTTTATTGAAAAATTAGATCTTGTGGGAATGTTTTATACTGCAAGAAGTAGATATCTTCAATATTTTTAGGGCAGATCAATCCTTTGAGGGCATAATTGTTAATCCTAAATGCTGAGAATGATTATGTCTGTAAACACATTTGCAAAATGGAAGAATCATGTTGAGATGGAAATTGTGCCTTCTTCTAAAGAAAGAAATGCATTTGATGATTTTATAAAACTCCACTTGGCAACTTGAACCCCAAGGTTGAAAAATCTAATATTTTAACAGAATACAACTCAAAGATGTACTAATTTAACACATGCTGAGGAATGATGGTAGGAAAATACTAAAAGAGTTTATTTTCCATAACTAAACTGTTACATGTTTATAAGACCAGACAACTTAGTGTGTTCAGTAAAAGTACTGCAACTCATAGCATACACTATTTTCTTATCTGACCCTATATCTTGCACACAGTATTAGATGATACATGTATAACAATCACATGCTCGGTGCCAGGCACCTGCTGTGTGCACAGAAAGAAGGCCACAGTTAAGTTGCTCAGTGCATACTCTCTGAAACCTTTGGATTCATTACACAGTTGATTCTGACTTAAGTTTTATCATTACACATTCAGATAACTTTCAGTCTTTACAAATTATTTGAAACCCCAATATTCAATTAGAGATCCCATATGGAGTTCTTATATGAGACAAAATTTATGAAGCTGTGCATTAGTGGCATTGGTGAATTCAATTTTATTGCAGAAACAATAATACATCAATAGCCTAAGCCCATGCAATGAGTAAAATGTTCAATTTCATTTTAAATAACCTTTTTTATCAAACTGATGATTATATTTATAAAGATTGTACAGCTGTCACAAAGAGGTATTTTTTCCTCAAACTTATTTTCTAAGGAACAGTTTCTTAGACTTTTCTTTTCTTTTCTTTTCTTTTCTTTTCTTTTCTTTTCTTTTCTTTTCTCTTGTTTTCTTTTCTTTTGTTTTCTTTTCTTTTTTCTTTTCTTTCTTTCTTTCTTTTTTTTTGATTATTGAGGAAGGCTAGCTGAGTAGTCATGTAAGATCAATTGATAGTTATTTCTCAGTTTTCTTATGAGTTATATATGGTGATGAATCTTGAAGAAGACAATAAGTATACAGACATTCAGAGAACAGTATCCTCTGAACAAAATACTGAAATTTTATCGGATCACCTGTGTCTTGTGGCACGCCTCCCTGCCTCCGTCGACCAGCAAGAAAGTCACGCCGCCACCAGGATCTTCTCAGTCAGCTTTATTCTGGAGCACCTTGCTTGTAGATTCCTGGGACTCAGGACAGAGGGGGGAGCTCCCCCAGGGAGGGGGAGGGGGTGTCGTAGTGGATGCGGATTGGTGCATATTGCCCATTCATTGGTGTCACAAGCAGTGCCTCGTTAGCATATTTTCCCTTCGGGAGGGGCTACTTCTTGAGGAGGGCCTGAAGAGAGAGCCCGGGTTTTCCCGAGCAACTGCCTTTCTGGAGTAACTGCCATTCTGGAGCAACTGCCATTCTGGAGCAACTGCCATTCCATAGCAACTGCCATTCTGGAGCAACTGCCATTCCAGAGCAACTGCCATTCTGGAGCAACTGCCATTCCTGAGCAACTGCCGTTCTGCCATTCCTGAGCAACTGCCATTCCTGAGCAACTGCCATTCCTGAGCAACTGCCGTTCCAGAGAAACTGCCACTCCCTACATCTCCCCCCTCTTTATTAATTAAATATAAAGTCCTGCAAATCTGGTCAGCAAACACTCTGGCCTGAGGGAGCAGCCTTTGACAAGTGACTGATAGGAAATCGGGCTACCATCAGTCACGACCACCATCTGTCTCTGCAGAGATCTGGAGTAGGAGGAGATGCCACTAGCATGTTGCTGGTGGACTTGGCTGTAACAGAGGTCAAATTGTTTATCAATTGTGAGACATTGTACCCGTCTCCGTATCTTTTTATCAGGGGGAGGATAGGTCAAGATGACACAAAACCTCCATGCAATTTGACATGCTTTTGAGGAATCTATCCTGTATGGAACATCCCCTGCACTGTATTGTGACACTCTGTCAGCAAAATTGAGTTTCCTTACTCTGTCATCCTTTGAGGTGGTATAGTGAGAGTCATCAGGTCTGTCCCTAAATCGGGGAAGTATCGGCAAACCAGTCTGCTAGGAAATCATTACAGACTTTTAAGAGGGGCCAACCAGAACTCGGGCAAAATGCTCTCGTCTATGGCCATCAGGGCTCGAACAACGACAGCCTTTTGTGGAGCCTGAGTGCATCTCATACAACATAACAACCAGAGGCAAAGTACACAACCAGCAAACACCAGGACACCCCAAAGTAGCATCCTAGCCCATTCTTTAGAAAAGGAAAAGGAATTGGACAGCCAAGAGGTGACGTCTCTCAAGGTGACAGGGTCAACTCTGGTGCCATTCAGGTTGGAAATCTGGATAAGGAGCTTCTGGAACAGTCGTTCTGCCTCCACAGTCCAATTCCTTTGAAGACACTCCAACAACTCCCTGCTATAATTAAAGTTTTCAGACATATCAGCAATTAGTGGGGTAATACACAAATTCTTAAAATGGGAAACACAGGAAAATTGAATCAACCGAAATAGTTCTTCCTTCTTCTTTTTTTTTTTTTTTTTTTTGTACTATGTACCGGCATAGGGACTGGCCAAGTGCAGGCAACAGCCCATAATTTTAACATATTACCCATTTGTAAATTCATCAGGAGTATCAATAGATGTGTTTCTTCATTATCCTTTTTCTCTGCTGCGTCTTTCAAGGGAGGGGGCACTCTTCGTATCAGTCTCTCCGGTATCCAAATTGGTTCTTTGTCCCTAGGAAAAACACAAACCGCTCCCCGGGACTGTGAAATAACAGGGTCTGGACCTAGCCATGACCCGGATTAAACAGAGACAGTAATGGAAAGGTTTTAATTCATAATTTGGCATCTTCAGGTAACATCGAATCCAATTAATGTCACCTAATAATCTTTGGAAATCATTTAAAATCCTCAAATTATCCTTCCTAAACTCTACCTTTTGTGGCACTATCTGTTTTGTTCCTACTTTGGCTCCTAAATAATCTAAAAAAGCTATAGATATTAATCTTAACATCCTGTCCAAGTGAACAGCCACTCTCTTTCAGCTCTGCATCGAGCTGTCCACCTAGGTTAAGGAGGTGCTGCTTTACTTGTGAGATGCCCATATTTGGAATAAGCCACAGGACTCCATCCTGATACCAAAGAAACCATCTTATGCATCCCACATGGACTCTTTTTATAGAACAAAAGCTACCCTTCAAAGATACATTAAACAAAACATTCCTTTTCCTTGACTGTGGATGGCAATTGCAAAGATTTTCTGGTTCCAAAAATCCTAAGAAAAACCATAGCATCCACACTAGTTTCACACCTGCTTTCAATGTGCCCTGATTCCAGGCAAAATCTTGGTCTCTGCCACGTTTGTCCCAGCAGAGAACAGTAAGACTCCCCGATACCACAAACCAAGGGGCCACGGTATCACACTCCTTCAAAAACCTTTCAAGGGTGGATTGTTTGATTTTAAAATTTTTGATATAAGCAGCTCCTGCAGAGCCAAAAAAATTGTGTGCGAATAAGAAGTGCCCATGGTTACTTACTCCTTTTCTAACTGCACTCCTTTTCTTTATTGTCTCTTACCCGATAACTTTTTCTTTTCCCATTTACCTGGGAACTTTATACTTACTCTGCCTCGTCCCTTACTGGGAACCTTATTGTCTCTTACTCGAGAACCTTTTTGTCTCTTACCCGAGAACCTTATTGTCTCTTATACGAGAACTTTCTCTTGTCCCATTTACCTGGGAATTTTACTGAGGTTTATCTTCTTATGACCTTTTGTTGCTTTACTTTTGAGCTGATACACTTTATCATCTAGGTGCTATTGCTCCCTCTCATATTTAACAGCCTCCTCATCCACCTCTTCTTCCAAAGAGGAGTCGAAGTTGGAAAGCTGCAATTCCTTGAGAGAGGGGTAAATCCCCTTTTCTTGTTCCCCTTTAATATTTAAGAATAGGTTCTAGCCTCCTTTTGCTGTCAACACTATAGGGAAGCATAACCTCTCTAAAATATTCCGGGAAGTTTACCGGTACTGCCACACTGTAGCTGATGAGTTCTGATCCCACGAAGATAATCTTCAGTTCCTGAAGAGTTCAGATGTCACAAAGATCTTCTTCAGTTCAGATCCCACGAAGATCTTCTTCAGTTCAGATCCCACGAAGATCTTCTTCAGTTCAGATCCCACGAAGATCTTCTTCAGATCATCTTCGGTTCCCGGGTTCTTGGCACCACTTACGGAGCGCCTCCCTGCCTCCGTCGACCAGCAAGAAAGTCACACCACCACCGGGATCTTCTCAGTCAGTTTTATTCAGGAGCACTTGCTTGTAGATTCCCAGGACCCAGAACAGCAGCAGAGCTGCTGCTTTTATACTCTCCCAGGGAGGGGGAGGGGGTGTCATAGTAGATGCGGATTGGTGCATATTGCCCATTCATTGGTGTCACAAGCAGTGCCTCATTAGCATATTTTCCCTTCAGGAGGGGCTACTGCTTGAGGAGGGCCTGAGCAACTGCCGTTCTGGAGCAACTGCCATTCCTGAGCAACTGCCGTTCCAGAGAAACTGTCGCTCCCTACAGCAGCTAGCCTGTTGATCAAGAGCAGCTTCCCAGACATACTATATGAATAAGCCCAATAAAGATATTATTTCCTATGATGGTTACTTTTAACTATCTACTTGATATAACATAGAGTCATCTAGGAAGAGAGTCTTAATGAAGAATAGCTCAGATCAGGTTGAGTGTGGGTTTGTCCATATGCAGAAGATTACCTTTAATGTTGTAGAGAAAATCTCCCATGCAACACATGGAAACATTACCTGTCAATAAAATGCTGTTGGCCTGTTAGCTTAGGTAGGCAATAGGGAAATGGAAGTTCTGGTACAGAGAATGGTTTTCTGGGATAGAGGTAGGCACTGGAAGGGATTTACTCTGAACTCTGAGAAAGATGGTCACATAAACCTGAAGAAGAGGTAACTAGCCATGTGACATGACTTAGACTAGTTTAAACAGGATAATTGAGTTAAAATATAGTGGAAAGGAGCCAATACTATTGACTTAGGAATTTATTCAGATATAATAAGTCGCAGAATTTTTACTTCCAGGAACTTGGGTAGCATGTGAAAAAGCCCACAATTACAGATGTAGAAAGACAAATCCCACTCTGAGTGGCACCATTCCCTATGCAGGGCATTCTGAATAATATAAGAGAAGAAAGCTAGCTGTGGACAAACAATCATACATTCATCCTCTCTGCACATAACTATGGAGGTGCTGCTTTTAGCTCTTACCACAACTTCCTTTCAGTAATAGAATAACCTGAAATTGCAAGCCAAATACATCTCTTTTTCCCTAAGTTGGTTATTATTTGGGAATTTTTCAGGGCAAAGGAACTGAAACCAGAGTTCCCCAGGGTGAATTTTTGCAGAAAATACTTTGGTATATTATACCAAAGTATTTATAAAGGTGATCAGAAATTTTTTTTCATCCAAAGTAAAGAATTCTTACTACATATATCAAATTTACCTTTATTACATTATATTCAAGAGTTCTGATTCCTTCTCTCTCTCTCTCTCTCTCTCTCTCTCTCTCTCTCTCTCTCTCTCTCTCTCTCTCCTTTTTTCCCCTCTTTTCCTCCTTTTCTTCCTTTTGATCTTTATTCTGGAAATAACTTGTATTTCTTCTGAGGTAGTGCCCAAGTTCTGAGATGTCTTAGTAGGTATGGCTAATTCATAATACTAATTAAAACAGAACTCAGGTGACCCTAGGAAAACTTGCTTTTCTTTTCTTTCTTTACATTCCAATATCAGTCACTTCTCCTCCCACTCCTGAACTAACATAGATCCTCCCCTCATTCCACACTCCCCATCTCCTCTAAGAAGGTGCAGCCTTCCCCTTCCCCACACTCCCACATATCAAGTCACTGTAAGACTAGGCACATCCTCTCCCACTGAGGCCAGACTAGGAGACTCAGTTAGAAAAACATTTTACAGTCAGGCAACAAATTCAAGGACAGTCCCCACTACAGTTGTTCGCGGATTGGCATGAAGACTAAACTGCACATCTGACACATATATTTAAGGGCCTATTTCCAGCCCCCACTTACACCCTGGTTGGCAATTCAGTCTCTGGGATCCCCTTAATGTCCAAGTTAGTTGATTCTTTTAGTCTTCTGGAGTACCTGTCCTCTTCTGGCCCCTCAATTTTTCTCTCAACTCTCCCACAAGACTCCTGAGCTCCACCTAATATTTGTCTGTGTGTCTCTGCATCTGTTTCCATTCACTGTAGGGTGGAGCCTCTTAGAGGACAGTCATGTTGTTCTCCTGTCTGCAAGCATAACGGAGTATCACTAATAGTGTCAGAGATTGTTTTTTACCCATGAGATGAGTCTCACTCAGTTTGTACCGGTCATTTGTTGGTCATTCTTTCCATCTTTGCTTTATCTTTGTCCCAGCCCATCTTGTACATGGGACAAAATTTGGTTGAAGGTTTGTGGGTGGGTTTCTGCTTTTATCCCTCCACTGAGAGTCCTTCTTGGCTACAGGAAGTGGACACTTCAGGAACCATTATCATCCACTGCAAGCAGTCTCAGCTAGAGTCATCTCCATAGACCTTGGGGCCTGACCCCATTTCATATTTCTGGCATTTCCTAGACATGCCTCGCCCCACTGATTTCCATTCTCTCTCCACTGCTCTCCCTACATCTGATCCCCATCTTTTCTCCCCTGCCCATCAGTTCTCCACCCACTTCCCTCCCTCATGGTACCTCCAATATTTATTTAATTTTTTTTCTTCTCAGCAAGATTCAAGAATCCTACTTTGTCCCTCCTTGTTATTTGGCTTCTTTGGGTAAATGGATTGTAGCATGATTATCCTGTACTTTATGGCTAATACACACTTATAATTGTATACATGTGATGCATGTCCTTTTGGATCTGGGTTACTTTGCCCCATGTAGAAGAAGACAAAAAGATCCATACTTATCACTCCACACAAAAGTTAAGACCTCATTGTAAAACCAGATATACTAAATCTAATAAAACAGAAAGTGGGGAAGGGCCTGAAACTCATTAGTACAGGAGAAGACTTCCTGAACAGGATACCAACAGCCCATAGCTAAGATCAACAATTAATCAGTGGGATGCCATGAAACAGAAAAGCTTTTGTGAGTCAAAGGACACTGTCAATAGGACCAATTTTTTTTTTTTCTTTTCTCACTGTTTTTTCAAGCTCTGTACTGTTTAAGAAAGTAGCTATGCCACACACATTTGAGGATATGCATTGACATTGGTAGATATAGATCTGTCAGTATAGTCCAATAATATTTTATATTATTGACTAACTGTCTTTCTTTCATGGATAGTTTTTTGGTTGGCTTTTATGATTTCACAATAACTGCTGTAATTTTTTCTATACATTTATATTTTGTGATACCTCAACAAAGGGGATCAAGGTCAATCTTGATTTTTTATTTTTCTTGGACCATCCTTTAGTAATTCTGTTTTCATCCACTGCCTGTTAACCAGGGATGGGCATTTGAAACTAAGTACCAGCTATGTATGTTGCTGGCATCTCAATATAATTTTCTTCTAGTTGATAAAGTATGGAAGTATTTGGATATATATATAACAGGAACGCGCAGTCACAATTATAAATATTTGTCTAGTCACCATATATATTGATATTAATGTAAACATTAGCATATACTCATGTCTTCAACTCTAATCTACTACCATTTAATTCACTGATTCTTTCCTATTCTTGCTATAATATATATTCAACATTAAGAAATCTCTTTTTAATTGTGTGTGATTTACTCTTAAATGGTCTAGTTTTTGAAATGTATACTTCTTATTAGAATAGATAACGAGGTTCCTAGGAGTAAACTCTATTAATTGGACTATTCAGTGTTTGTGTGTTGATAACAGCACAAAATGAGTTTATCATTGTAAATGTATCTTTTATATACATGATATAATTATCATCTCTGAGGCTTATTTCTTAATAAACTCACCCTTTCTAGCTCTTTCTGAACTCTGTATGACTGATTCAACTCAGCTTTTCTGGCTCAAATTTCTCTCTAAGCTGATTGAATCTGGCTTCTCACTGAATTGCTCTGTTTGGCCTCAAACTAACTCTGACTATTTGTTCATATCTTTGGGCTCCTTTTTTATTCTCTAGCTTCAACTATCTCTAGACAAATTTAACTCCAGTGCACTGCAGACACTCCACTGCACTGATTACCTCACTCAACTGAACTAAACTTCACTGCATTTCCTGAACTATATAGAACTGCCCCAAACTGATTGAACTGAATTGTCCTGAACTGCACTGCCAGAACTCAAATGACTGAACTCCCAACTGACTCCATCACTGACTGCCTTCAAATTAGAAATCACTTTCAAACATCATTATGTTCTTCTATAAAATAATCTTATTTTCATTATTTGGGATTAAAGGTGTGTCCTGAGGGTGTATCTGTATTGCAGGCAGATCACATAGACCTAGAAGGTCTTTGCACTTGATGTCTTGCCATAGCAGCCATGTTGCTAGATTAAAATTCCTCTATATTGCTGTGTTATCATCTTCCCCTATGAAATTATTTCATAAAAGTATAAAATCATTCTTTAAAAAAACCACTTTATTCTATTTTAGTATCCAAGTACATATTTTTCTACTATTATACATATATCAAAACTTGATTTTTATGTGATCAACAATATGTATTTTTGAAAAACAAATAGTATCACCTATCCAAAATTACAAGATTTCATGAAATATTATCACTATTGTCGCAAGTCCAAAGTTATCAACTTTTTCAGTCTAATCCTAGTTGACATTTTAATCATAGCTGTTCTTTTACTTTTTGTGTAATGTTATGTGTTATACACTATGTAGATTTTATAATAAACTGTTTTTCTAAAGCAATGTGTGTTAACAACTTTCTATGAACCTGAATAACCTTAGCTTATAAGTATCATGCAAGAAATTATAACTATATTGTAATTACTCATAGAATTTCATTTTCCAGGTATACATATATTGTTTTCCTTCTGAATGACACTTGAAAGGTGTTGAGTCTTAACTTCATTTGCATAGTGAAAAGTCAGTCTCCTATGAATGACTTATGTTTATATGCACAAGATTCCTATTCTGAAAATTATAGCATATAACTGGGAGAAATAACAGAAAAATCTAAACAAAATGAGGCTTAGTCTCTTATATAGATTGGCAAACTAGAGGCTGTAAAGATGCAAACTAACTCTTTCAAAATGAATCCAGCAATTCAATATAACTGAGATAAAATTCCCAGTGGGTTTTTTTTCTTTCTTTTTTTTTTTTTTTGCCAGAAATTGATTAGTGCTTATAAATACTTTCACTGAAATGTAAAGGGCCAGCTATATCCAAGATAACCTTCAGGAATGACATTGGTAGATTTTTTTAAACTGCAAATAGGCAGGCTTACAAATAAATTAATTAATGCAGTATGATTTAAAAACAAATCTGGAAAGGATAAACAATTGTAGTGAGTTAGCTTCTACAAATCTACCCAGGATTGTTAGGTGGTATATTTGACTATTATAATATCCCTGTCAAAAGCCATCTAGGAGAGGCTAAAGGCATGTAAGCGACTTTTCTGGAGATGCCCTATGGGGCTGTGGACCATGCCAGGAAACTTGGTAAGGCTGAGTAGGATCAGAAAGAAAGACATCCACCTTAGGTCTGCATTTGTTCTGCCTGAGTTGAGCTCACATATCCTGGTGGTGAGGCAGAATGAGAAAGCACAATAGCCCACTGCTTTACACGCTCTGCGATGAGTAATCTCTGAGGCAACGTCCCAAGAGACTTCCTCCAGGATTTCTTTTGCTGCTGATATGCCCTTTCCTGTCACTATTACATAGCCTAATGATTCCTGTGGATTTGCCCACCTTATTGGGCAGATTTTCTACAGATAAACATGAAGAGGTATTAACATATAGTAATGTTGTGAAGACAAATGGATGTTTTCATAATTCCTGATAATGATTTTATAAAATTCATAAATTTATGCAAGTAATTCCAAGCTCTCTAAAAGCTGCAAGTAGAACTCTGTAAAGTTTCATGTGTCATAGGCTAATTGTACTGGGATAAGAAAGCAGGCTTGGAAACAGATTTACAACCAAGGAAAACATTCCATTTAGGCTAGGAACAAAGCTACTATCTGATAAATAAAGGTGATAAACTGGGAATGGATAATTTATTGTAGGTGCAAGGACAGAAAATAAAATATTGACTAGTTTATCTATACAAAACTTCAAAATAATAAAGATATTAGGCAGATGATCTATCTATGGACAAAACCATGTTGACATGTAACATAAAATTATTGCTTTAAACTTATAATGAACTTATAGGTTTAGACGATTGATAATGTTTAGTCAGGTACTAGTCTTCATGGAAGGACATGTAACTATTTCTGTTTTAACCCTTAATTCATTTATGATATGAACTTTTGCCTTAAATTTACTATGAACTGATAGAATGTAAAGATGATTAGAAAATCATGTGATCAATTATGTTGAGGGATATAAGAACTACACATAAAAAATAAACAATGTTGCAGCCTTCTTCAGCTTCATTCAAAATGTATTATTTTCTGAGTGTTTGAGTAAAGGTTAGTTGAAGCTTTTTCTTTCTCTCAGCAATAAAGTTTCACCTGGATATCTTTTTCTGTTTCATACAGAGAATTTTTTTTTTCTGCAAGCATGACTTTTATTTTCCTTTTTCTCTGGCTCACAAAGAGTTAATGAACTCTGAGTCTTTCACCAATCAGCAAGTGGCTCTTGAATAAAAGAACAAAGAACCCGGGTAAACTAATTCCTTTACCCAATCCCCTGCTGCTAAACGGCAGGTGTCAATCACCAGTAGTCAGCAGCTACTCCTCTAAAGAATAGACAAGAGTTAAGAAAGGTAAATATTACCAGGGATTGGTGTTTGTATATAGGATAGGTCTCAAGTTGAGCCAGTTATTGTTTGGCCCAGTCCCTCTGTCTCTCCTCCATTTCCCATCCCTGCTTTGCTTGTAGACAAGATAAACTTTGGGTCAAAAGTTTTCTGGGTGGATTGATGTTCCTATCTTTCTACCATGGTTCCTGCCTGACCAGAGGAGGTAGCCTCCCTAGGCTCTATATACCCCATGCTGTGAGTTACAGCTATGAGCCCACACATTTATTCTTGGTTACTTCCTTATCCCAGGTATCCATCTCTTCCTGGAGATGCCCTCCTACCTTGCCCCCCATCAGTTGTAGGTTTTCATTCATTCTTATGGCCATCCCATCATCCCCCTGCCCCTCCCCACACCTGACTGCAACTACCCCCACTCTCTTCCTGTTCCCCTCTCCAACCTAGTTTCCTTCTTCCATTTACCTTCAATGACCATTCTAAGATCCTTGTTTGTGCCCTTCTTCCTATCTACCTTTCTTGGGTCTGTGGATTGTAGCATGGACATCCTGTATTTTGTGGCTAATATCCACTTGTAAGCGAATGTATCCCATGCTTGTCCTTTTGGAACTGGTTTACCTCATTCAGGATGATATTCTCAGGATGAAGATTCACCCATTTGCCTGTAAAATTCACGTTGTCTTTTTTTTAAAAAATAGCAAAATAGTATTTTATTACGTAGATGTACTATTTTTCATTGTCTGTTCTTCAGTTGGGGGACATCTAAGTTGTTTTCAGTTTCTGGCTATTATGAATAGAGCTGTTATGAATGTAGTTGAGCAAGCGTCCTTGTGGGATGGTAGAACATCTTTTGAATATATGTCAAGGAGCTGTATAGCTGGGACTTGGGGTAAAACTATTCCTTGTTTTCTGAGAATCCACCAAATTGATTTCCAAAGCGGTTGTACAAGTTTGATTGCCATCAGTGGTGGAAGAGTATTACCTTTGCTTCACATCTTCCCCAGAATGCATTATCACTTGGGGTTTCAATCTTAGCCATTCTGACCAGTGTTATGATAGAATCTTAGAGCTGTTTTGATTTGCATTTCCAGACGACTAAGGATTTGAACATTTTTTAAAAGTTGTTCTCAGCCATTCCACATTCCTCTTTTGAGAATTCTTTGTTTAGCTCTGTGCCCTATTTTTTTTTTTTTTTTTTTTTTTGAGACAGGGTTTCTCTGTATAGAGCTGGCTGTCCTGGAACTCACTCTGTAGACCAGGCTGGGCTCAAACTCAGAAATCCACTTGCCTCTGCCTCCCAAGTGCTGGGATTAAAGGTGTGCGCCACCATGCCCGGCTTGTGCCCAATTTTTTAATTGGGGAGTTTGTTGGTATTTAACTTTTCATAGACAAGCACCGATTCCTGACACTATTAAGGATACTCTGTTATTCTTGCAGACAAGAGTCTACCCTGGCTGTTCTACCCTACGAGTGATTCCACCCACCAACTGACCCAGACAGATGCAGACACCCACAGCCAAACAGTGGATAGAGCTTGGGGACTCTTATGGAAGAATAGGAGGAAGGATTGCAACTCCTATGGGTATAGGGAGTCTATAGGAAGACCAACAGAATCAACCAACCTGGACCCATGTGGCTCTCAGAGACTGAACTACCAACCAAAGAATATACACATAATAGACCTAGGCTTCCCTAAACATATGTAGAAGGTGTGCAGCTTGGTCTTATTGTGGTTCTCAGACAACTGAAATGGGGGTTATTCCAAAGCTGTTGCCTGTATATGCCTGTATATGTTCTCCTAGCTGGGCTGCTTTGTCTGGCCTAGTGGGAGAGGAAGCAGCTATCCTTGAAGAGACTTGAAGTGCCAGGGTATGGGGATATCCAAGGGGATACCCTTCCTCCTCAGAGTAGAAGGGGATAGGAAATGTAGGATGGGGGATGGGTTAAGGATTATGGAAGGGGGTGATTGGGAGGGGGGAAGTGTGAGGAATATAAAGTGAATTAATAAAAAATAATTAATTAAATGATTTTTAAAAGGAAGGTAAATATTACCAAATGCAAGCAACTTTTACTCTTGTAAAGCCAAGGTTTTCCCTTGCAACTGCTGATCCTACTGCTATTGCTGCCTCCCTCAGAGAACTGCCTCTGTGGCTGGTCTGCAACAGGTCCCCTTACAGGCTCCTGAGCTGAGTTGGAATTAGCTGA
The DNA here is from genome assembly GCA_902729485.2 of Mus minutoides. Classification (NCBI taxonomy): domain Eukaryota; kingdom Metazoa; phylum Chordata; class Mammalia; order Rodentia; family Muridae; genus Mus; species Mus minutoides. Next base: position 96,350 of record LR751630.1, read on the forward strand.
GTAGCTGGAATTACTGTTTTGGCAACTGGTGGAAATTCCAGGTGGTGGTACATACAGGGAAGAATTTTGAGATTGGCTAAGAGCTTTTGAAGGTCATGCTTGGTGTGCTGCTTCTTTTTTTTTTTTTTGATTCTTTTATTTTATTTATTACTGTTTATGCATGCATTTTTGTGGTTGTACTATGTGTCTACATAAATGTAGGCATGTGCATGCCACATCTGTGGTAGTCAGAAGACAGCCTTAGAGGGTCAGCTCTCTCCCTTGACTATGCGTCCCAAGAACTGAACTCCCATTTGTCAAGCTTGTGTTGAAATCACTTTTTCTCGCTTGGTCATCTTGCCAGTCCCTAACCCAGCAACTTTTTTTTTTTCAACTTTTATTAGATATTTTCTTCATTTACATTTCAAGTGTTATCCAGAAAGTCCCCTATATCCTCCCCTCTCCCGGCCCTGCTACCCTACCCACCCGCTCCCACCCCTGGCCCCGGCGTTCCCCTGTATTGGGGCATATAAAGTCTGCATAACCAAGGGGCCTCTCTTCCCACTGATGGCCAACTAGGCCATCCTCTTCTATATATGCAGCTAGAGACACGAGCCCAGGGGGTACTAGTTAGTTCATGGTTATTCTTCCACCTATAGG
>LR751630.1:99933-151313 GCA_902729485.2 Mus minutoides
CCGATGCGATCTTAAAGTCCTGGGGTGTCCCTAGCTGTGTCCGCTGGGCTCAGAGGAAAGATGGCGCGGCGGCGCGGGTGTTCTGGCTGGGAGAGGCCCAGCCTCCGGTGGGGCGGAGTTCTCAGTTCCTGCCCCTGGGGGGAACTGCTGACCCGCTGCTCCCAAAACCACCTCTGCGCTGCACTCACGCGTAACCCCAGTGCGATCTTAAAGTCCTGGGGTGTCCCTAGCTGTGTCCGCTGGGCTCACAGGAAAGATGGCGCAGCGCGAGTGCTCTGGCTGGGAGAGGCCCAGCCTCCAGTGGGACGGAGTTCTCGGATCCTGCCCGTGGGGGGAACTGCTGACCCGCTGCTCCCAAAACCACCTCTGCACTCACGGGTAACCCCAATGCGATCTTAAAGTCCTGGGGTGTTCCTAGCTGTGTCCGCTGGGCTCAGAGGAAAGATGGCAAGGCGGCCGGGTGTTCTGGCTGGGAGATGCCCAGCCTCCGGTGGGGCGGAGTTCGGTGTGCTGCTTCTTTTAAAATCCCAACTCAATTTAAAAAATCGTCTGCGAAGGAAGGGTTAATCATTTGCATTAGCTTGGTCTTGGTCTTGCCTGAGGAGATAGTTTTGATAATCTTAGTTCATTGGAGAAGCTTTGGCTACTCTTGACTCAAACATTCTTTAGAAGGAGAGTTTCAACTATAGGAGTAGAGCAAGTGGAATGAGCACTTGAGACCTTGTTTGCATAGAGGAATAGCTGCCTCAAGGTTCTGGTATCATGAGTTCCCTGTAATTGTCCACCACAACCTGAAACTGTGAGTCAAATAAATCCTTCTCCTGTAAGTTGTTCTGATAAGAGATTTTTTTTTCCAGAAACGTAAACTAACATAGAATTGCCTATTTAGGAGCAGGGTAATTGCTATGGCAAACGTGACCACATGGTTTGTAGGACATTGGAATTCTTTCATGTGAGGAATTTGGAAGTGATTGGAAATTTAGGCTTGAAATGCTACTGATTGTTATGAGTACAGTTTAATGGGCCCTGTTTGTAACAACTTGCATTACAAGACCTCTGAGAGATATTTGGCCATAGCCCAGCTCTTGAGGTTTTAGAGGAAAGTTTTTAGAGGACTATAGTATTAACTAAGACTTCTGACATTTTACGAACAATCTGACTGCATTCTCCTTGTGTCTTAGATTTCTTGAGACACTGAATAGGATTAAGTTTGAAGGTGATAGTTTATTTGATGAATAAAGTTTTGGAAAAGAAGAATGTTTAATCTTGTCCTGAGAAAACAGTTATAATTGATAAAGAGATTAAAACCATTTGAGAAAAACTTCCAGCCCTGACCTGAGAGGATAAAGAAAGAATCCTGTGGAAAAAGCTATGGAGGAGACAGGAATTTGTTATCATTTTTCTTCTAAAGTATTACCACAAAACTTGAGTTTTGTGTTAAAAAATAACATATACTACTATAATGAGAATTAAGTATCTCCAAATTATGCTCTAATCAAGATAAATTGTATTTTGAAAAAATACTGTTGAGTGAAAAGAGCCAGCCACAAAAACTTATCCTTGGGAGATGATGACTGGAAGATAGCCTGAGCATAGCTTCTGGGTGCTGTCAATTTTCTTTATCTTGATAGATTGTGTTTAGTTTGTAAAAATTCAATATGCTTTATGTTTATGAATTGTGTAGTACTCTGCAATAAAATTATATGTCAAAACTTTGAGATACACACACAAAGTTTTCACTTTTGCTTGAACTGATTTTATAGTTACATGCTCACCCTCTGTCCCTGCCACATTAAACTCTTCAACTGTCTCCCACTCCAGAACTATTTGTCTTCTGAAATACCAGTGACTCCTATCCCGAGTCTCTGAATTTCTTTGCAGTACATCATGTACCTTAGCCATTTTTTAGCTTTGCAGTGCTTTAAAAAATGCATCTTCTTTAGTTAATACTCATGAGTGTGTGTGTGTGTGTGTGTGTGTGTGTGTGTGTGTGAGAGAGAGAGAAAGAGAGAGAGAGAGAGAGAGAGAGAGAGAGAGAGAGAGAGAGAGAGAGAGGTGCGGTAGGGAGGGAGGGAAAGACAGAAAGACAGACAGACAGACAGACAGACAGACAAACAGACAGATTCTGCTCTATTTGGACAGTCAACAAATATATGGACTCAGTCCAAAGTGAATCCATGACATCTATAGATGACATAAGAAAACATGTATAGGACCATGGTTTTCCAAGGATTAAGAGGGAAGGACACACTGTACTACTTGCCTGTGACTGCTGTCTACAGTTGCTGTGACCATCCTTCTCTGTTAAGTCAAAGTCCATCTGTGTTTCAGAGTTTGCTTAATTTCAATTCTACACCTTCATAAATCTGAGTCATTCCCAAGTGCCCTTTCTCTCAGCTCAGCAAGACGTGTGTGATGTTATGTAAATGATGAATGATGTTTCGTTACCTCCCCTGGAAGCCATCTCTTTGCACTATGCTAACAATGTCTTAGCATAACCCATCTTATCCACACCGTTTATTAAAAATCAATGTGAGATTCCAAAATGCTTTAGATGATGCTGTTCTGATTGCAGGTTATTTAAAAGCATTCTTCAGAGAAATAAAGTCCCATAAATTATGCCTCCTTGCTAATTTTAATTTCCTTTTATTGCATTTTGGCAATATACAACAAACATCCATTGAAAAAAGAAGACATTATACAGCACAGATTAATCACTTCAATATTAAGAGATCTTGTTAGCAGTGCCTTTGGAGAAAAGAATGACAAACTTAGGCAAGTTGTGGGGAAACAACTGTCCTCTAAAATAAAGCAAGTTAAAACCTCATTGCCATGATTTCTACACCCTCTTGTTTTTTCCACACATTTATGTTAGTTCTTCTGATATCATGAACTCTTGTCTTAGAATAGAGAAAAGACAGGAACTAGTGACCTGATGATGAGTCATGTTTTTCTAAGACAGAAAAGTTTTTCAAATTGGCTCTTAAATTCTTAAATCACTGTCACTAAAACATGCAATTTAGTGTTTGGCAAATATTCCTTTATCCTTTGGAGGAAAGGGGAAGTCCTGCATATTCTTTTCACTCTAACTCTGATTTAAAAAAAAATCCATATTGCCATTCTTCAGGGGTCTTCATTTGTTTTATATTTTCCTTTGAAAACTGTGGACCTCTGCTAGCCAAATGCAATAAAGGAATGAAAAATGAAAGCCCACTGATTAGGCACTTGGCCTCTGTAATCAAATTGGGTTAAATTCATTAATTAAGTAATTGGTTTGTTATATGGTTTCATGGATCTCATGCTGGCCTGGAACTTGTTACATAGCCAAGTATAACTTTACTTTCTGTGTTGTCTCAGGCAAGTTTCTTTGTATCTCAAAACTTTAATGTCATTATCATCAAGATGGATAGGTAAGCTCACAGTAGATAGTAGTCCAAATTATTATTACAAGTTACATATATTTTAACATTTATGCAATATATATTAATGGTAATTCTTAACCATTATTCTCTACTGGCAGAGTATGAATTCATTCTTCTTCAACTTAGAAAGAACTGCTCACACACACATATATGTTTATTTACATGGCCTTAGAAGTAAAAATTTGCTTAATGATGACATAGTTGGTTCTTTAGAAGAAGGATGACTTTTTGGTCTGAGATATCCATTGATATGGAAACAGTAGGTGATATTACACAGACATTACTAGGTAAACATTCTTCTTTGACTCAAGAAGCTGAGAAGTATCACAATCGGCATGTGAACGCTGCAGAACCAGGAAATTCAGCAAGGCAGTTCAATTCTGACAGACGGAGAGCCAAAGGGAGCTAACACTGTAATTATCAGCTAGAAGTACCTTTTTGAGAAACTGTGAAGCTGCTAGTGTGAGGTCCAGAGTCAGGAGTTTTAAGAACATATATTTCCTCCATAACATAGAGGAGAAAAACATGCACCAATTCTAAAAGGGGATGAAAGACAGACATAATTTCTCTTCTATCAATCTTTTTTACCTTCATCCCTTGCATGATACCTGACTCCTACATTGGGTGAGTTAAGCTTTGACTTACTTAGTCTGAAGAATCAGATGTCAGTTTATAAAAAATACTTTTCCATTAACAGAGTCCTAAAAGAGAGCTTTGCAGAAACATGAACATCTCTTAACACCGGTCCATCACCATAAACACCACCTTGAGCTAACTGTCAGCTAGTATTCAGATGGGGTTTACCTAGGAATATTTCTAATTGGTTGATATAACCTAGGAATTCACTGAGGACTTCACCGTCACTAAAATTTAGGTAAGTAAACTAACTGACGTTAAAGTGGTATACATAATCAAAACATCATTCCTCACATCACTCCCCACAAGGAGCATGAGGCATTTTCCAATATTTTACTAAAATGCTTTGTGAGTTTTTGTAGTGCTGTTAAATTTGATTCTTTATTTCATTTCACTGCATTTTTGCTTGCTTTCTTTTGATGTTATTATTTTATTATTATTAATTTATTCTTCTCTCATATATTACATCACAGCTGCAGTTACCCCTCCCTCCACACCTCCCAGCCCCTCTCATCCATCCCTTCTCTCTCCCTGATCTTCTCTTCCTCCATGTTCCTTCAGAAAATTGTAGGCTTCTCAGGCATATCAGGCATATACTCTGCATAACAAGTTACAATAAGTTTAGGAACATACATCCTCATATGAAGACTGGACAAGGCAAGGGAGTATGAGCAAAAGTGTCTCAAGGGCAGGCAAAAGACTCAGAAAAATCCCTCTTCCATTTTTAGGCTGTCCTACAAGATCACCAAGCTACAGAACCATAATATGTATGCAGATGGCCTAGCTTAGATCTATAAAGAGTTCTTGTTTGTCAGGTCAGTCTAGGTGAGCACCCATGAGCCCTGATAGTTGATTCTTTGTGCAATGTTCTTATAGTGTCCTCAACCCTTCTGCCTCCTACAGCCTTTCCTTCCCTATTCTGCACGATTCCCCCATCTCCACCTAATGTTGGGCTGTAGGTGTCTGTTCCTATCAGTTGCTAGATGAAGTATCTATGATGATGATTGAGTGGTGATGCACATCTTTAATCCCAGGACTCAAGAGGCAGAGGCAGATGCATCTCCGATCAATGCCAGTCTAGTCTACAGAGCTTTCATTTAGTTCATTTTAAAATATTTGTTTCACTGTTGGGTAAATAATATCATTACATTCAATCTGAAGTATTCAATTTTTATATTAACGAATATCTAAAAGCATAGAGCATATATATTGAGTGTCATGTGGTATTTTAGTATGTACATATACTGTGTGATGCTTATCCAGTCTAAACATTTATATTATCAAATATTAAACAGCCTAGCCTCTTAAGGTTTGCAGTAAATACTTAGTATGTATGGTGACTGATTGTGTGGTAAAATATGTAAGGATTTCTGCTCTCTGTTTGTGGCTTTTTCCTAACAGCTGCCACCTAAATGAAAGTCAGTGTTTTCTCATGACTCTGCTTGGCCTCTCAGACGATTTTAGGTTTCCAGCTGGATGGGACAGAGATGACATCATGTGTTGGACAGTTTTGTACAACTGTTCTCTGCCTAACCACTTTCTATTGACTTTGTTCTGGATTACTCCCAAGAATCCAAGATCAGCTCCATTTATAAGGTAGTTTCTCTTCAACATGATATGTTACTACTTTGGCACCTACTATATATACAATTATTCTGGTATTTCCTTACAAATGTTCTGCAAGAATGCCAAGGATCATTTTTTTTTTTATGATTGTTCTTGATTTCTCTTTGAAAACTGATACAAAGATACATAAACACACACACACACACACACACACACACACACACACACACACACACACCCTGCATACATTAAAAGGCAAACTTAAAATGTAAGAAGATAGTGATTTTGATTTGCTTGTCACATTCAGAAATTACAAGTGAAAACAATCTTGAAAAATTCATAAAGAGTTTATATGATTCCAAAGAGCATATCAACCACCTTTTCACAAAAGTTATGGAGTTGATATAAAATCCATATGGAGAAATAAACATCCAGAAGTGGCAAGAAAATGTAGAAAATGAAGACTCGTGAAGCAGAATTAGCTCTCACATAGAGTAAACATGATCAGGAAGCTTCTTTTCTAAAGCAACCTATTTCTCACAAGTGAATAGGAAGGACAATTGGATAGAATTGGCCAGGATGAATGGTCTGGAAAGAGGTAGGTCTATTTATAAGATATACCACATAATTAATGCATAAATTCCAGTTCATGAATCAAATGGTTTTGATGTGAATAATTGCTTAGTTGTTTCAAGTTACCCAATATTACATCCAGTTATTTTCCTGTTCCAAAGTCACAAAATGAAACCACAGTATTCTGAAGTAAAATGAAACTATTATCTATAACTTATATTTAGGAACAACCTGTCTACATGATTCAGGGTATTGACTCAGTTCAAGTAAAGTTTAATATATTTTACCACATAAAATTAAAAGTAAAACAGCTTTTATTGTAAAAGTTTTATTAATAAAGGTTAAAGACAAATGAAAAATTTAGAACGCAATGTTTGTAATGTGTCAAAGAGGAAGTGTGATGCCCTTAATATAAAAACAACTTTCAAAACATTTTAAAAATTCTAGAATTTCTATAGAAAGTTAGAAAATAATATAGAAAAGTAAGGACTAGATGTGTGCAGTGCAGTAGGCATATATGAAAATGAACTTGAAATTTATGAGATTTTTCAAATGCAAATTAAAACTAAATTGAGATATCATTTTTCGCCCACTATATTGGCAAAAAATTTTAAGTTATTGCAGCTTTGGGAAAGAGATTTGGCAATATCTTACAAAACTATAGATGAATTTTCATTTTCTCCCAGAAATGTCTCTTTGAGGAATTCACACTGCAGAAAGACTCCCAACAATACAAAATTCATGTGCAAACATTTCAACAACACTTATAATTGCCAAGTACTGGATTCTTATGTATGCAGAAGGATACCAGAGAATCTGAATAATCTGTGGTTATTCAAGCTTTATGAGGCTTTAATGAATAATAATGAAAACTATGAAATGAAATAGAATTTTTGGTATATAAATGCTGTTGATAATACGGATACATCAGTATGATTTATATGAAATATACATTGCATATATTTATAAATATGTATATGTACATATATAAGGAAGTGGAGGAAAACAGAAAGCAATTAAGAGAACTTTTTGGAGTTCAAACAATGAGTGAAAATAGGCATGGCATGAAATAAGTGTATTTATGAAGGGATAACCTTCTTCTCTTTGACTTGAAGTAATATGTGATGTGCCAAGACAAAATAAAAGCCTTATGTAATATTATACTCAATTAAATCCTGGCCCTTGAACTTGACATTTGTCTGATGAGATAAATGATAATTTGTTATACATAAACATCTTTCTGCTTCAAAGTAAAATGAACTGATGTAGATTAGAGGTAGATGGAAAGTCTGAACTTTATATGGGGAAGAACAAACATAGTGATTTCAACACATCATCATGTTTCTTCTTGAAAAGGAATGATGATCCAGAGAAAGAATTGTATAGAATGTCTTTGTTTCTGTCTTTGTCCCTCCAACTCTTGCTCTCTCTCTCTCTCTCTCTCTGACTCTGTCTCTCTCTGTTGGCGTGTGTGTGTGTGTGTGTGTGTGTGTGTGTGTGTGTGTGTGCTTGTGCATTTACATGCATTTGTGAAAGGGAAGAAAATCACTTTTCTATATATAACTTTCCAAAGATTATATTTTGTCTTTTTTAAGTTGCTTTTTACCTATTTTAGTCATGATGTTCAAGAATATTATAGGTGGGAAAGAAGATATAATCTTAAAATATTTTTAAAATTTATACCGAACAGCGGCATTCGCAGCAGATAAGATGTAGAACAAATCCCATGTTCACCAACAAAAAATAGATCAAGAAGACATGGTATAGCTACACAATGGACCCATTCTGTGAAATGGGTGCAGGTTGGAAACATTGTTCTAAGGGGGGAAAGCCAGATACAGAGGGATCAGTAGTAAGTGATGTTGTTGAGGGATTTCATCAAGCTCAGAGGCATGAAGAAGAATGATGATGATGGTCTTAGTGGAATGAGACAGGAAAGAAGTGAGGACACATTTCCAGTTATACAAGAATGAAATTAACTGGGAGATTGTGCTCTATATGTTGCTTGCTATGTTTTACAAATGTTCCAAGTGCCACTGAACTATATGTTCAAATGGTTACAATTAAATTTTTATGTTATGTGTATTTTGTTATAAAATTAAACTGGGGGTTAAATTGGGATGGATTAATTGATAATATTGTTTTTTCAACTTCATTTACAAGCATCAGAGAAATAAAGCTTTCCGGTGTATCTAGGAGAATGTTTTTAGAAATCTTCAACCGAGGAAGGAAAACCAATGTGAATGTGTTGGTAATATCTTCTTATAGGACAGTGTTCCAGACTGACTGAATACAAAATACAAAAAGAGATGAGCACCAGAATTTAGCTTTTGGCTTCCTGACCATGGATGCCATATGGCCAGTTGTCTTTTTCTTCTGCTGCCTGTTCATGCCTTCTCCAACATGAGAGACCATATTCTTTTAATAATCACAAGCTAAATAAAATCTTTCATCCTTAAGTTTCTTTCATCAGAGCATCAAGAAGAGTAACAAGGATTTTCTTGCTTACCACCCTCTTTATAGATAAGAACGTCACATATAATATTTTCATAGCGTTATACATTCAAAAAACCATTCAGTAAGTATTACTATGACAAATTTAGAAACAGTGCTTGCATGTTTATCTACATAAGACCAATACACTGTGGAAAATTTGAGGTTCATTTCTTTTTGAATGACATGATGGTCTATTCTCATAGGAAATGAGGGAGTGTCGTGGGGTATGTGCCAGAATCTCATTCTAAGCCTTCAGCATCATGGGGCACACTGCTTTGTCTTGGTGTAGGAAAGGTAGAAAATCAAATTCCTTCTACTCAAAATGAGGATCAAAATTTTTTCATGTTTTTCATGTTTACCACGCATAAAATAAAACATGTCTATATCCGAAGTTTATCATATTTATGCTCCATAAAGGTTAATTTAGTTTAATCAGCAAATGTTATGTGGAAATAGTGCCGAACATTTCTCAGAGGATGTCCTGAGCCTCTAATTTCAGATATTTAACTCTTTTTGCCTCTTTTTCAAAAGCACACCTTCAATGAAATTTAACGCAGCTACTTAGCTAACAGATATGAGATTAGGATTATTGTTTCTGTACAAACTTGCAATCCCAACAGCAATGGAGGAGTGTTCCTCTTTCTCCACATCCTCGCTAGCATCTGCTGTCATCTGAATTTTTGATCTTAGCCATTCTGACTGGTGTGAGGTGGAATCTCAGGGTTTTTTTTGATTTGCATTTTCCTGACAATTAAGGATGTTGAACATTTTTTTCAGGTGCTTCTCTGCCATTCGGTATTCCTCAGTTGAGAATTCTTTGTTTAACTCTGTACCCCATTTTTAAATGGGGTTATTTGTTTTTCTGGAGTCCAGCTTGAGGCTATGCCAGTGCCTGGCAAATACAGAAGTGGATGCTCACAGTCATCTATAGGATGGAACACAGGGCTCCCAATGGAAAAGCTAGAGACAGTACCACAGGAGCTGAAGGGGTCTGCAACCCTATAAGAAGAACAACAATATGAACTAACCAGAACCCCCAGAGCTCATGTCTCTAGCTGCATATGTAGCAGAAGATGGCTTAATCAGCCATCACTGGGAAGAGAGGCCCCTTGGTATTTCGAACTTTATATGCCCCAATACAGGGGAATGCCAGGGCCAAGAAGTAGGAGTGTATGGGTAGGGGAGCAGGGCAGGGAGAGGTAGAGGGAATTTTCTGGATAGCATTTGCAATGTAAATTAAGAAAATATCTAATAAAAATTTTGGGAAAAAAGGAATATTGTTTCTGGCTCTCAGGAGATAGATATGATTCCCCAAGAATATCACCTACCCATGAAACTAATGTATGGAAATACAGATAATTCCTGACATGAGGTGTTTAACTAGAGTTTTTAATTTTAAATTTATGTGAAATGGGCTTACTTATAAAACCTTTGTTCTTTTCCTTTAAAGTATATTATTAAATAAAGAGTATAATACAGCTTTCTTTCTCTCTCTTTTTTTTTCTCTCTCTTTCTTTCTCTTTCTTTCTTTCTTTCTTTCTTTCTTTCTTTCTTTCTTTCTTCTCTCCCTCCCTCCCTCCCCCTCCCTCCCCCTTTCCCCCTCCTTTCTTCCTTTCCTTTCCTTTCCTTTCCTTTCCTTTCCTTTCCTTTCCTTTCCTTTCCTTTCCTTTCCTTTCCTTTCCTTTCCTTTCCTTCCTTCTTCCTTTTTATAGCATATCTTGTTCTTAGTTGGTTAATCCTAGTATAAAGTAGTATAAGTGTATTGAGACTAAGTTATACTAAGCCAAGGTGCTTTATAAATTAGTTATATAGAATGAAATTTTAATACATAGTATTCTCAGTAGAATATAATCCCATATTAAGTTGAAGAAAATCAATAGTGATCTGGGATGTTTTCTGAGAGCTGTTAAACATGACATAACAATTGCAAATTACATTCATAACTATTTATTTTAGCACATTTTTATAATTTATTATTTATGTATTTATTTTTCTTTTTTCAACTACAGATTTTATTCCCTTCCAAGTCCATCCTCTGACTGTCCCACATCCCATCCCACTTCCCTGCCATCCTGTCTCCCCAAGGATGTCCCTACCCCTACACCAATGTCCTCTAAACTCGCTGAGGCCTCCAGACTCTTCAGGGTTAGAAGCATTTTCTCTGACTGAACCCAGACCTGGCAGCCCTCTGTTGTACATTTGTTAGGGGCCTCATATCAGCTGATGTATACTGCCTGGTTGGTGATCCTGTCTCTGAGAGATCTCGGATGGCCAAGGTTAATTGAGAATGCTGGTCCTCCTGCAGGGTTGCCTTCCTCCTCAGTTTCTTCCAGCTTTTTCCTAATTCAGCCACAGGGATCAGTAGCTTCTTTTCAGTGGTTGGGTGCAAATATCTATATTTGACTCTTTCATTTGCTTGTTGGGCCTTTCAGAGGACAGTCATGATAGGTTCCTTTTTTGTGAGCACTCCATAGCCTCAGTAATAGTTTCAGGCCTTGGAACCTCTCCTTGAACTGGATCCCCCTTTGGGCCTGTCCTTGGACCTTCTTTTCCTCAGGCTATTCTTCATTTCCATTCCTGCAGTTCTTTTAGACAGCACCAATTATGAGTCAGAGTTATGACTGAGTGACCCTGACCTTCGGCATGATACCCTGTCTTCCTACTGGAAGTGGGCTCTACAAGTTCCCTCTCCTCACTGTAGGGCATTTCATCTAAGGTCCTTCCTTTTGAGTCCTGAGAGTCTCTCAACTCCCAGGTCTCTGGGGCATTCTGGAGGGTTCCCCCCAACCTCCTACCTCCAGAGCTTTCATGTTTCCATTCTTTCTTACGGCCCTCAGGGCTTCAGTTTTTTCCCCCCAACCCAATACCAGCTCAGGTTCCCCTCTCCCTTACCTGTCCCTTTTCCTCTCAGGCTCCCCCTCCCTCCCCAACTTGTGGTTGCTTTCCTCTCCCTCCCAAGTGGGACTGAAGCATCTTCACTTGGGCTCTTCAGCTTGTTGATCTTTTTGAGTTCTGTGGACTGTATCTTGGATATTCTGTACTTTGGGGGGGGGCTAATATCCACTTATTAGTGAGTACATACCATGCATGTCCTTCTGTGTCTGTTACCTCACTCAAGATGATATTTTCTAGTTCTGTCTATTTCACTGCAAAACTCAGAATGTCCTTGCCCTTAATAGCTGAGTAGTATTCTATTGTATAAATGAACCGCATTTTCTGCATCCATTCTTCTGCCATGGGACATCTGGGTTGTTTCCAGCTTCTGAATATTCTCAGATAAGGCTGCTGTAAACATAGTGGAACACATGGCCCTGTGGTATGGTAGTGCATCTTTTGTGTATATTCCCAAGAGTAGTATTTCTGGGTATTCAGGTAGATTTGTTTTTAAATGTTCAAAAATGAATTTCAAATTATATTCTAAACTCTTATACTATCTTGAAATGTTGATGTTCAAATTATTATTGTAGATTGCTATGAGGTTGGTTTGTAAAAGATAGAGAAGACAGCAATCACATTCAATATTATTTTATATTTTCAGTACTAATTCTGATTATGTGAACTGTAACAATACTCACAGCATTCCTTTGCAAGAATCAGTACCTTGCTGGGTGTGGTGGCACACGCCTTTAATCCCAGCACTCAGGAGGCAGAGGCAGGCAGATTTCTGAGTTCAAGGTCAGCCTGGTCTACAAAGTGAGTTCTAGGACATCCAAGGCTACATAGAGAAACCCTGTCTCGAAACACACACACACACACACACACACACACACACACACACACACACAAATAATCAGTACCTCAGTACCTTAAAGATTCAGTAGGGGTTCAATCAGATGACCTTCCCAAGAACATCCAATAAATCCCTTCAGTTTCCAAGATTACTAAGACAACAATGAAAACAAGGTTTTAACTATCACATATGGAAATATTTAGAAACTTTAGAATATAAAGATCAATGGTCCCCAAAACAATGATTGTTTCTGGGATTGCAAACTGGTGAGACTACTCTGGAAATCAATCTGGAGGTCCCTCAGGAAATTGGAAATCGATCTACCTGAAGACCCAGCTATACCACTCTTGAGCATATTTTTTTGACATTATTTTGCCAGTCATATTTGGTTCTATGCTATGTCTCTAGAATATTCAGCCTCTGATTTTTGGTTTTAACATAGTGTTTGGACTAGGTTCTGTATTGTGACAGGGGTCCCAAGATGGAACAGTCATTGTTCAGCCACTCCCACAATTTCTGTGTCACTTTTTATTTACCCCAGTACACCATGCAGGCATGACAAATTGTATGTTGAATGTTCTTTGGCTGGGTTGGTTATAGGTTATATAACTCACTTACTTATAGGAGAGGTCCAGTTTGAAAGCCCTAGCTAGACAATCCAATATATCATACTAGGTTTCTACCTTATCCCAGAATTGGCCCCAAACAAAGTCTAGTTGTCTCTCCCAGTCCTCTCTCCCTCCGTTCTCTCACTCCATCCTCTCCCAACTTGATCCCTCCTGTCCTGCCAATGATCCAAATAATCCAATTAAAAGCAAGGAATAGAGCTAAGTAGAGAATTCTCAACAGAGAGAAACTCAAATGGCCAGGAAGCCCTTGAAGAAATGTTCAATATCTTTAGCCACCAGCGATCTTCAAATTTAAATTACTGAGATTCCATCTTTCACCTGTCATAAGTGCTAAGATCAAAAACACAAGTCACAGCTCATGCTGGTGATGATGTAGAGCAAGGGGAATGTTCTTCTATTGCTGCTAGGAGTCTTCACCTGTACAGGTACATCGGAAATGAATCTAGTGGTTTCTGAAGAAATAGAGAATAGTTCTACTTCAAGATCCACATATGTGATTCTTGGACATATACCCCCAAATGCTCCATCCTACCATCAAGATACTTGCTCAACTATGTTCATAGCAACATTATTCATAAGAGCAAGAAACTGAAAACAACCAGGATATCCCTTAACTGAAGAATTGTTAAACAAAATGTGATACATTACACAATGGTGTATTACTCAACTGTGAAAAAAAATGACATTATGGAATTTGCAGGAACACAGCCTAGTTGGCCATCAATGGGAGGAGAAGCCCTTGGTATTGTGAAGATCATATGCCCCAATACAGAGGAATGCCGAGGCCAGGAAGCAGGAGTGGGTGGGTTGGGGTGCAGGGTTGCGGGGGGAGGGTATAGGGAGCTTTGGGATAGCATCTGAAATGTAAATGAAGAAAATATCTAATAAAAAAGAAAGTTTTTAATTTAGTGGTGGAATATGTATTAGTAAAGTGGTATAAACATAAAATAAAATCATTCCCAGGGAGGTAGCTCACACCCAGGAAGACAAACATGGTATACATGCCGTTATAAGTGGGTATTAACTGTAAAGGACAATCATGCTACAATCCACAGACCCAGAAAGCTTTAGTAACAAGGGGGCCTAAATGGGAGATGAGTAAATCTTGCTGGGAAGGGGAAATAGAATAGATATTGTGGTGGGCTCTGTGCCAGTGGAGAAAGGAAAAGGAGGAATCTAACAAGTTTTAAATTTGCATTGACAAAGAATGGCTATAGCTTTTAAATTGATGATTAGAAACAAAAACAAAAACAAAACAAAACCTCAGATAATTTCCTCTAAATAGGCTAGAGATGTGGACACATGAATCATGTATCAGAAATTGCAGGAAGGGATTTCTCTCAGTGAATTCATCAGATAGTATTTCAATTCAACACAGCTTGTCTGATGCTGAGACACTCCAAGCTTGGAGTGGGTTGAAATGGGACTCAGAGTAGGACTCTGGTAGGGCTTCAAAGACTGGATGTTCTAGCTCTCTAATTATACTGAGATGCTGATGGAAACTTCTAAAATATCCTAGGAACTGTGCAGTTCTAACTCTCAGCCTGTTAGATAAAGTTGCAAGACGTAAAGGGGAGATTTTAAAACATTATTTTAGCATTTATTTCTAAAATGTCTCCTTGAAAGCTCTCTAAGAAAAAGAGAGGAAAAAATAGAATGAATGAAATGGGGGGGATAAGAAAAACTTCTATATATGCTTTCTTGTCTAAAAGGTATTCTGTTCAAAAAGTTCTGCTCAGCTCAGATCTGTGCCTTCTTTTTTGTCCTCATCACTTAAACATCGTTAGGAATAAATGGTCACATGATAAAAAGTTCATCACAAGTTCACACATAAAATCAAATCATAATTTGAATAAGATGTTTACAGCAGTGAATGTTTACATGCATATCCATTAGAAGTTTTTATCTGGCTAAACATTCATCACCTGTCACAGTTCCACAGGTTCATCAAGAGTTAAAAAACATAACTAAGTTATTAGTGAGGTTCTGTATAGATAAATTTAATCAATATTTTATCTTCTTTCCTATCACCTATAGAAAATTGTTAATTCCCTTTATATGACATTTGATTAATGGTTTTGCAACTTCTTGAACTGTGCTCTGAGTAGTAGAAAGTCTGGTTAATATCTAGAAGCAATTAACTGGTGACACATGGGAGACTGACAGAGTTCATTGTAGTTTTGGTGATCAGAAGAGATCTCATAGCAGCCCCACTATAAAAGAACTTAATAAATACTGATATCATTTTAGAAATTCTATTTTTTCTTCTTTTTTATTACTTTATTTTTATTAGATATTTTCTTCATTTACATTTCTTATAGGATCATCATTAAGAATTGAGACGTCATCTATTTGTCTATATATCATTGCTACAAGATGGTACGTCTTCGTTGTTATAGAGAAATCTGATCAAAAGGGTTGGCTAATACCTAGGGATTGCTAAATATGTTTAATAGCAAATGAGAAAAGCATATTAATATCAGGAATCTTTCCTAAAATGATTTTCTTCTGCACCTCTCCGATTGGAGCAATTCTGTTGTGGATTATTATAATCTGAGGCCGATCTCAGGAAGATCACCTGCTAGTTATTAGCTTGTTGGGTCCTGACAGACAGTCAGAAATAAGGATCTCAGTCTAGCTCTTGTGCAAAAGTAACACAATGTTAGAAGCTTTGAATGTATTTAGAATTCTACCATATAGAAGCTCTTTTGATGCAAATGTCACTTTTCTGTGTATAGAAACTCATTAAAGTTTGCAATGACCTACAACAAACTTGTTCCAGTTTCAATCTACTTAATGTGGTTGGCGTTTGCCCAGTGGGCAGCCATCATGCAAATGTCTCAGTGATATTCATTGTCTTCTCAGTTTTTTCTTAAATATTAGAGAAGAGTTTATTCTCCATTTCTCTAGCCCCAAATGTTTGAGATAGCTGTAAACCACATACAACAACTTGGATTGTATAAATTACTTACACAAATCAAATGTTGATATGGTTGAATAAATTTATGACTCTATTTTAATGTATTATGATGGCACAATAACATAATCTGGTTCTCCTTAAGAAAGAAATCCAGTAAGATCAATAAAATGTACATATAATGGACATCTAATATATATAAAATTGGTGCATATGAAAATACAAGTAGATACATGTATGTAACAACAATTAACTGAAAAAGAGGTTATAAGCTTGTGAAAGAGCTAGGGGGTATTTGGAGAGAAGAAAGGAAGAGTGAACACAATGTATGTATGTGATATTCCCTTATCTTTTTAAACTCTGCCTTCTCTTCAATATGGCACAGAACCATTTTTTTCCGTAGCACTTAAATAAGTGTCTAAGCCCCCAATGTCAGTTACTTGAAATTTGCCTAGAGAACATCAATACATATAGTTCAAAGGAACTAGCTCTACCTTTAGTTTGTTGTGAAATATTTTTTAAAAATCAGATAATGGAATTCATTCTTACATTTCAATTAAAAGTTAATAAGAAAAATATCTTCCCCTCAAGATAAAACACAAGTTATGGATGTCATAGTGTCCTCCTTTCCGTGACAAACCACTCTTTCGCTTGATTTAGTTCACTCTGAGAGCAGGACAAAATGTCTATGAAGAACTTAAAATTTTCGAAGAAGAAATTATTCATGCAAAGTTAAAACTTTACTTTGAAGCTTCCACACTATGGGATCACTGTCCAGCACTCCTTTTTAAAACTAGGTTATCAGTTATTATTATGTGCTGAATCTCCTCAAGAGGTTTATTCAAGCCTTCCCTTAACAGAATGTGCCTTAGTTTCAAGAGACAGTAAAGTGCCCAAACCTAGAAGACTTACAGTAGCCAACCTTTGTTATTTCACAGTTTTTAAATTTCAATGTCATTGAAACCTCCCTCACTATGCCCACCTTCTGGTGGAGGCTGCCATCTTCCTTTCTTTGGCTTGCAGCTGCATCTGCCTTTCTCCTCATCTGGTCTTCTCCATGTTCATCTGTATTTACTTAAAACAAAACCAAAAACATATTATCCATAAAGGTGCAGCCTGATAACGTCACTTCATCTTTTTTAACCCCCAAATTCTCTTCGCTAATGAAGGCCACAGCCACAGGGACTTGAGATTAAGTCTCCGCTGCATGTCTTTGAAGACACAACTCAGTTTCTAATCAACCTCAGCAACATGCTGTGAAAGAAAGTACCCTTGACCTCTACTGAGTCACAGTGTCTTATCTCAGGTTGTGGATCATGCTAACTCAATATTGACTTTGTTGAGTATTGATTTGTGGCAATGAAAGTGTGTATCAGTTTAACATAGATTGTAAATCTTCTTTGGACAAATTGATAATAAGTTTAAGTGATACTCTGGTATGTAATAAAAGCCACTGATTAATGAGAAAATCATCCTTGGATAAAGAATCAGGCAATCTGGGCTTTGGTCCCATCTTTAGCAATTAATTAATTTGCAAACTTGGTAACCCTGTTTCTTCATCAATCATAAGACATAGTATCTCTGCTTCATATCTTACTTGGCTATTGTGATTGGTAGAGGTATAATGGGTTTTAAAAATGTCTAATTCTGTGAGGTTTCCTAGGCATTCGATTTCATCTGGTCCTCTATCATTATAGTCCAACTTGGGAAAACTGTAATGGTGTAGCAGATGGCCAGTTTTGTAGTCATTTGTTTTTGTTTTGTTTTGTTTTGTTTTTGTTTGCTTGTTTTTCGAGAGTCAATTGGTAATCTGCTGGTTGTCTATAGAAATATTGAAGGTTTGTTCTCCAGGGCCTGCTCCATGACTGTGTTTATTGAAGGTTTGTTCTCCAGGGCCTGCTCCATGACTGTGTTTATTGAAGGTTTGTTCTCCAGGGCCTGCTCCATGACTGTGTTTATTGTAGGTTTGTTCTCCAGGGCCTGCTCCATGACTGCATTTATTGAAGGTTTGTTCTCCAGGGCCTGCGCCATGACTGTGTTTATTGAAGGTTTGTTCTCAAGGGCCTGCTCCATGACTGTGTTTAGTGTTTGACCCAGATTCCCTTGCTTTTGAGAAGACCCAGAAATGATCTCTGGTTCTATCATTCATTTAGTCCTATAGCAGCTCACAGGAAATAACTCCATAGGACATGAACACAGGAGCAGAGCATTCTGTTATCAGTCTACAACAGTCTGAGGCTCTTAACGCC
The DNA here is from genome assembly GCA_902729485.2 of Mus minutoides. NCBI lineage: Eukaryota > Metazoa > Chordata > Mammalia > Rodentia > Muridae > Mus > Mus minutoides. The sequence goes on from LR751630.1 coordinate 118,152, forward strand.
TAGAGATTCTCCCATTATCATGGAGAGAATAAGATAGCAATTGAAACAGAGTTTTTGTCTGTTTGATTTTTCCTTTTAATGAGTATATCTTTTTATCTCCACATATTGTGTTCACCTTAGAAAATTTCTTTAATAAACCATTTGAGCTTATACTTAACACTGGAGGCTCCTTTGGGAACAGGGATCTATTGTACTTGTTGATTCTAAGAACTGAATTTCTGAGTGGACCCTTCAGTGAAACTCTGGAATGATGACAGCCATTTTTTGTTGTGATGTTACAGTTGTTGAGGCTTTTCCTCCTGTTATGGCAAATCAGCAGTTATGAAGACAACACAGTCAAGTGGCTGAGAAAGGGAGTAATCTGAACAATTAGGAATTAAAGGTAATGTAGAAAATGTAATTTATTTACATGGAGCCATTAAAATGTCAGCAGCCAGGGAACAAGCGTGACCACAATGGGTGACTATGCTTAATTGTTGAAGGTATGAAACTTGGGTGTAGGCTGAATTCACTGACTTGGTAAGTCTGTCCTTTCAAAATCAAGGACCTGTCATAGAAAGAGAATACAATGTTGGTTTTCCTTTTGAATATTTCCTTTTGGATATTTATCATGGATTATCTAGCAGCCTTTGGACTTAGAGAATCAGTGAGTTTCAGTTAGTCTATTCTCTATGCCTCCTGTATCCATATATTATATATGGCAACAGCTTTGCAACTACACAAATTTTCTGCACCTAAAACTGCACCTTTTCTGAGTCTACCAATTTAAAAAATTACATAACTTTCCTAGAGTTCACAGCTAAGTCAGTTCTTAGTCAAGGAATAAGGTATGCTAAAGAGACAAAACCAACTTGTACAATGAGAGAGCAATTTCCATGGGTCTGTTCATAAAAAAATAAATACGTAAAAATCATATCTCAATGGCAGAATTCAAGATCTTTCAAAAGCTACTAGATGGGCTAGCCTAAGAATTACAAGGTGAAACAAATTGGAAAAAGCTGAAGGTTGGTTAATTTTTATGCTAATATTTCTGGGAGCATAGCCCAAATATATTGTCTACCATTATTCTATATTTTCCTTGTATTGTGCTTTTGCATGAAGAAATTGTTAACTGAAGTAAAGCAGATTGCCCTAAACAACCTGGAGGCTTTTCTAGGAAGTTTTTTTTACCTCCATAGAACATATAGCTTACTTCTCTTTCATGAGAATAATTCTGCCAGTGAAGGATTTCTCTCATAATCCAAGACACTGGCTCTTCTTAGGGAATCAAGCCTGAGCCCACTCTGCTAGCTAACACTGCAGATTTTGTAGATTTGATATTGAATATCTACTGATTCTACTTCTATAGAGAATCCTGGCAGATAAAGCTTCTTATAATATAGAAAGGACATCATGTTCAAATAATAGAGTTCTGACTTAGGCCTGTGCCAATCATTGTACTGTTTTATAAATATCTACTTGCAATGCTGGGAAACTGAAAGCATTTGAAGGGCACTGTATCATTTCTTAGATTGTCAGACAAGCTCAGAGATAGGGGGTTCACAGCATTATTTAAGACCCTCAATGAGGTAAGCTCACAGAAAGGCAATAGACTCCTAACTTGGAATCTAAAACAGTAGTCACTTTTCTATTTCCTAAATATATAGTTGTAAGGCATCATTGAAAATTTGTTAGAAGCTGGGTGTGGTGGTACATGCCTTTAATCCCAGCACTTGGGAGGCAGAGGCAGGCAAATTTCTGAGTTCAAGGCCAACCTGGTCTACAGAGTGAGTTCCAGGACAGCTAGGACTACACAGAGAAACCCTGTCTCAAACAACAACAACAACAACAACAACAACAACAACAACAACAACAAAAATGTTAGAATCTGGATGAAAAGCCTTCCAGCATCAAGACTTAGAACAAAAGCATGCTGTCTTCCTGCCTTGAGATCACAAGCTGGCCCTTCATTTCTGGATTTTAGTTCATTGCAGATACAGTTGAGTTGATAACTGAGAAAGGCCATCACAGACAGTATGTCAGGGAGAAGGCACCACAAAGAATGTAAATACTTGGAGGATGCTGGAAACAAAGTGTGTGGAATTATGTGGGTGTTGACAATAAGAGGATCACATGAAAAAAATCATTCTTCTCATACCATGTGGTTTCTGGAAATTCAACTGAGGTGCTCTGGCTTGGTGTCTAGAAGCTTTAACACTAAGCATACATTTATGAATACATTGTTGCTATCTTCAAACACACCAGAAGGGGGCACCAGATCCCATTACAGATGGGTGTGAGCCATCATGCAGTTTCTGGGAATTGAACTCAGTACATCTGGAAGAGCAGTCAGTGCTCTTAACCACTGAGCCATCTCTCCTAGGCAAATGGAAGGATCTGGAGGGTATCATCCTGAGTGAGGTAACCCAATCACAAAAGAACTCACATAACATGTACTCACTGATAAGTGGATATTAGCCGAGAAACCTAGATTACCCAAGATACAATTTGCAAAACACATGAAACTCAAGAAGAATGAAGACCAAAGTGTGGACACTTCGCCCCTTCTTAGAATTAGGAACAAAGCACACTTTGAAGGAGTTACAGAGATCAAGTGTGGAGCTGAGACAAAAGGATGGACCAACCAGTGACTGCTGCAGCTGGGGTTCCATCCCAAAATCATCCACCAAACGCAAACACTATTGCATACACCAGCAAGATATTACTGAAAGGGCCCTGATATAGCTGTCTCGTGTGAGGCTATGCCAGTGCCTGGCAAACACAGATGCTCACAGTAAGCTATTAGATGGAACACAGGGTTCCCAAGGGAGGAGCTAGAGAAAGTACACACAGAGCTGAAGGATTCTCCAACCCTATAGGTGGAACAACAATATGAACTAACCAGTACCCGCAGAGCTCATGTCTCTAGCTGCATATGTAGCAGAAGATGGCCTAGTTGTCCATCATTGGGAAGAGAGGCCCCTTGGTCATGCAAATTTTATATGTCCCAGTACAGGGGAACACCATTGCCAAGATGTGGGAGTGGGTGGGTAGGGTAGCAGGGCGGGGGATGGGGAAGGGTATAGGGAACTTTCAGCATAGCATTTGAAATGTAAATGAAGAAAATATCTAATAAAAATTGGGGGGAAAAGGTACCCAAAGTATAGACCTTCACAGGAAATTATGTTACATTCATTTTTGTAATAAGATTTTTTTCACTAAATAAGATAAAGTGAAACACGTAAAAAAAAAAAAAAACAACACTAAGCATGCATCTCATTAATTCAACAATCTTCTTTTCCCTGCTTATAATTTGAAATTGAAGTCACTCACAGCATAGATGAAAATCCTTATGGACAATCACAGACAAATACTGTATGCCCTCACCTGTAAGTGGAATCAAAGTAGTTAAAATGACGGAAGCAGAGAGAAGAAGTTACCAGGAATAGAAGTTTCTGTAGAAATCCAGATGTTCATTAAACGATGTGACAGTGAGTCATGTCAGAGGAATAAACTCAAGAGATCTGTTTTAGCCAAGCATTGTGGGAAAAGCCTGTAATCTCAGTACTCAGGAGGCAATGACAAGAAAACCCTGGTTAGTTTGAAGCCGTGCTGGTCTATATAATAAGGTACAGGCTAGCTACCTAGGGCAACACAGTAAGACTCTGTGTCCCACAAAAAAAGAGAGAGAAAGAAAAAATAAAAAAGAAAGAAAGAAAGAAAGAAAGAAAGAAAGAAAGAACCCACAAAAGCCAAACAAACAAAAATAAATAAACAAAGAAACAGATAGAAAGACTACCTGCCATATAATATGGTGAGTACAGCGATAGTTAATAAAATCAGGGCATTAGGTACTTCACTGTAGCAAAGAAGGTTAATTTTAAGTGCTCACATTACAAAAGTAATATGAACATAAGTGCTAACAAAAAGTATGTGAATTTATACATATGCCAATTCTCTCCACTTAACTATTCCAAAATATGAACCCATGTCATACCTTTGTATTGCATATCATACATATACACAATTTAGTGGAAGAACACGTGGGTTAACACAAAGCCTCTTTTTCGGCACTATTCTGCTTAAGCCATGTTAGTGCTTCTGACCAGTCCTACTGATGAATGATTGTAAATCCCAGAACCATAGACCCATGGCTTGGAGTCAAAGCCCATGTGAAGACCTTGGATATAACAGTGAGAGCAGCAGACCCAGAAGGTCCCTGGAGAGAATAAGCTAGTGAGTTAAGGATTAGCTTTAATGTACCTCTCAGATTAAATCTGAGTACATGTGATCTAACCATAAAAAAGAAATAAAACCAGGATGCTTAACAACAACAAAAAAAATTGTTAGAGATTGCACAATGATTGACACTTTATAATATGATTTATTGTTACAAAAAAGACAATATCCTGAAAACCACATGCGTTTTGGCCATATTAAATCCAGACCAGCACAATCAAAAGGTGGAGATTTTGCTAACTCAAAAACTTAAGGAGGATGGAATCTTTCATGCCATGATAGTTCACTGTAACTAATCTTCCTAACCCACAAAGCAAAGCTAACCAGAGGTAATCTAATAGACTATCAGAGCTTACTAACACCTTCAGTGCAGTTTTACTTTCTTTTTCCTTTTCTTTCCTTTCCTTTCCTTTCCTTTCCTTTCTTTTCCTTTCCTTTCCTTTCCTTTCCTTTCCTTTCCTTTCCTTTTCTTTTCTTTTCTTTTCTTTTCTTTTCATTTCTCCTTTCTTTTCTTTTCTTTTCTTTTCTTTCCTTTTCTTTTCGTTTCTCCTTTCCTTTCCTTTCCTTTCCTTTCCTTTCCTTTCCTTTCCTTTCCTTTCCTTTCCTTTCCTTTCCTTTCCTTTCCTTTCCTTTCCTTTCCTTAAATTTCCTTTCCTTTCCTTTCTTTTCTTTTCTTTTTTTAAGTTTTACTTTCATACACTTTTTCCCCTCTGGGAACTGATCAGGCTAATCATGGGGAATCAATTTAGCTGTTTGGTTTGCCAGATCAAGGTATCAGAAGAAGGACATATTCACCTGTGATTGGAAACAGTAATATTTACTTTAAGAGATGTCATCTTTTTCTGTTATGTTGTTGAGTCTGAAAGGATCTGCATCCCCTGGAAATTCCAAAACCTTTATGGTGGTCAGCACGGTCAGCAATCTTAGACCAAGTGTACAACTCACTCGGCATGGTACTTCGTAGGACACATGTACTCTAGATAGGGTTACTTAGCACTCCATTTATATTAAAGAAGTTTTGGGCCTCAAACAGTTTGGGACATGAGGAAACTTCCCATGGAATGATGTAATTCTTTTTTTGTTCCATGTGGAAGAGGTTTATTGAGCGGGTGAGGGGGCAGAGACGAGGAGAAAGAGAGACAGAGGGGGGAGAGAAGAGAGAGAAGAAAAGAGCTCTTTTTTTTGAATTAGTAAAAAGAAAGGAACAATAAGTGCACATCTAATTTTGGTAATAGGGGCCATACATACACTGAACCCAGAGAAAAACTGCTGTCTTGCTTTTGATGTAATAGATTTAAATTTTGCTTGAGACCAGAAGAAGAAATTGTTCTGCATTAGGGATATGTTGAAATAAAATCAGCCCCGATTTTTCAATGATATTACTTAGTAGATATGGTAGTTTATCTACATATTGTACACTGGGCAGATAAAAGACAAAGACATTGTGTAGCAAGACAGATAGAAAGAGGAATGCTGATCCTTAGCATTTGAAGAATAGATATGGTTTCTGCAGAAGAAATTGTTCACCACTTATATATCACTCCTGGACTAGAGGACTATGGTAGAGACTGAGTGACTGAGCAGAGGATAGTATGTGAATATATAACATGTAATGTCTATAAAGAATGGAGAGCTCCCATATCTCAAACCATACTCTCAGACAAGGCTAGTAAAATCCTATTATAGAATTAAAATGGTTCATTGAGAATTACCCTTCAGCAGAATAAAGTGGTCTAAGGAAGTTGAATGAGTAGGGGTCTTTCACTTGCAAGTGGTTCACTATTGTTGCAATACATGGCTCCTGGAGGAGCATTTGCAGCAATCTGAGAGAAAAGGTTTTGTTCACAAATGGACTGTGTCAATTGTTGTAAGGCAACAGTAGATTTATGGCACATAGTTTCTTAGCCATGGGCAAAGGGAAACATCTCATGGGTAAAGCCAAAGACATGTATTTGTGTTGGAGAAAGTTGTTTGCCTAGGGAATCTTGGGAAGTGGTGTATGAATCACTTGCTTGCTAAGAGGCTATTGTGTCTATGGCATTTTAACCAGTGCAAGAGGAAGAAACAAGCAAAAGACTTTGGGTTCACGCTTCATTATAATATAGTAATCAAAACCTGATGATTCATTTCTTGTGGAATTAGAGATCAAGGCTACAACTAAAGAATTGTGAGTTTTAGGGGTAGTGATATCTATCATTCATCCTTTAGCGTCCTGTTTCCTTTGCCAAACTGTCAGATTAATTTAGTAATATTGAATCTAGTTAGGAAGTAACCCCAGATGTAGATTTACTGGAGTAAAACAGCATAGCTTTTAATACTTAATTGTCAATTAATTATCTGGTTAACATTTTCTCTTTGTAAACATTTAAAAGAACCAATAATAATGAGCCTGATTTTACTTTGTTCAATAGGATTCACTATTAAAAAAATATACCACTCTCAGACTATATAAAGCTCATCAAATGATATACCTTTTGTTATGAGGATAGCATCTTGTATTACACTGACTAGTTCTTTTGCTTCTGAGACATTTTGGGACATCTCTTCATCTGTCTATCATCATTTTTTATTATTGATAATTAACTGTAGATCCTAATCAACTACATTTCATGGAAATAATGTTTATAAGACTGTTACCTGAGCTAATGAACTAGCTGCAAATAGAAAAGAGTAGATACAAATATTTTACATCCTTCCTTGTTTTGTTAGCCTCTGCCCATCCATGTCTAATTGTATTACCATCTTACTTCTGACTTTACAAATTCATGTTAACTTCTCAGTTGATCATTTTAAACAAAATGAAGCTGAGAAGAATGTTCAGACAAATTTATCTCTTTTTCACAGAGAGAATATCCGAGCTCACTGTGGTGCACTGATGTGTCCTTTTAGCTGATAGGAGAGATTTGTTACTGCTGTACACAAGAATTGTGATGTTTCCCACCCTCACTCTCAGACCTGTCAATCATTAATTAGTGTGTTCCCAAACTGTACTATTTAGCAATTTTAATTTATTATCTTCAGATTAAATTAATCATAGTCATGCTTATTATCTTAATTAAAGTATACTTTATGAAATATTTCTTACTGGATATTTTTCAAAGTGCTACTATGTAGGCCAGGCTGGCCCTGAACATACAGAGATCTGCCTCTAGACCCCAAATTCTGGGAGTAAAGGTGTGTACCACCCTACTTGTCCCCTTAGTTGGCTTTTTAAAATGTTACCTCAGATATTTAGCATAGTTGATAATGGGCCCATAAAGGTGTAACTGCTTCATATATGTGCAGATCTTTCCATAACTTTCTGTTTCCATATTATTAGGTAGGAATATTTATCCTTTAAACCTGGCCATATGCAACAGGATTTTTGTGATATTTTTTCTTCTATATGGAATTTCTTCTAATGTTTCAGTCCTTCAACTCTTTTCCTTTGTGCTCATCCCACTTGTCTTAGTTAGGGGTTCATTGCTGTCAAGAGACACCATGACAAAGGCAAATCATGTAAAGTAAAACATTTCATTGGTGCAGGCTTACAGAGATTTAGTCCAGTATCAGTATGGCAGGAAGCATGGTAGTGTGCAGGCAGACTTGGTGCTGGAAAAGGAGCTGGGAGTTCAATATATTGATCTGTAGGTAGCCAGAAGGAGACTATTTTTTGTAGGTTATCAGGAGGTGGCTCTGGGTCACACTGACCAGACTTGAGCATATATACAAGACCACAAAGCCCGGTCTCCACAGGGATGCACTTCGCTAACAAGGCAATACCTCTTCCAATAAGGCCACACCTCCTGGCAGAGGCACTTCCAGTGGGCCAAGGATATTCAAACCACTGGACCACTCATGTTGATTTCATTGCTAGGAGAGAAGTTTAAGTTATTCAAGTGGTATGGACTCAGAAGTTACAAAGGAAATTAATTACCTCCATTTATTCATGCATATCTGTGGAAGGTGGAAATGTGTTTGTATATTTGTGTAACAATACACAGTATAATAACTTGTAGCTTAATAACTACTTCAAATGAGATGGAAGTTTAGTAGACAGAGTCAAATAGAATAGTTTTTAATTATAAGACTCTCAACAAACTAAGAACTAGAGAATTTCTTTATATAGTAAGATAAAAATATTTCAAATATCATGAATAATAAAATAATAAGGTGACTATTGTTTCCTCCTATGATTGAAAATAAGAAGCAAAAAGTTGTCTACTGTCATTTTCTCTACTAATATTGTATTGATAAAAAGGCAGAAAAATCAAAATAAAAGAATTAAAAATATTAAAGTAGTTAATATATGTATGATTATTATGTAATTGCCAATTTAACAAATTGGCTACACACATTTAAGATTAATTAATAATTTAAAGAATTTTAAAAATAGAATGCCAATAAAAATTCAATTTTATATTTACTGCTTCTCAAGAAATAGAAACTATAATACATGTATTTGTAACATAAAAGCATAATAATGGAATAAGCCTAAGGATAAAATAGAAGCAATATTTCTATTCTGAAAATGATAAATCTCCATGGAAAATGATTGGAAGTGACTTTACTTTATTAAACAAACATGCTCTATTTGTGAATTGGAAGATTCTATATTGTAAAAATATCAATTCACCCCATTCAATTTTAATAGAACTTACACAAGCATATTTTTTACTCTAAAATATCTATAGAGGTATGTATGCCAGGAATAAACAAAGTAAGTTTGAAAAAGAAAGTCAGAGGATTTTTCCTCTAAGATAACAGAACCATGTACATAATAGCAATCAGCCAAAACAAGAATGAACATCTGAATGAGAAATAGAACAGGGACCATAAGTAATATCATATAAACACACTTATAGGATCTATGAGAGAGATGAAAATGAAGAAAATATTTTATTTTTCTATATTAATAGATAAACCTGTTTCAACATAGATGCACATGGAAAAACATATGTTACCAGTTTTTCAAATTTTCAAATTTAAGAAATACTCTTCTACTAGTTTACTAAGGGAGGAAATATTCAATCCAGAAAGATGTATCCATTACTTTCTTTTGTTATAATAAAACACTTTAACCAAAGAGCATAAAGAACACAAAGAAGGAAATGTTTATTTGGGTCTAAGGTTCCAGGGGATTAGTATCCAGGTAGTGGTAGAAGGGAAGCTGAAAACTGACATCTTGAGCCTCTAAGGAGTAGAAAATGAATGAAAAATAGTGCATGAGTTTAATCTCTCAAATCCACCTCCAGTTACACATTTACCCCAACTGTCAATTAAGCATTTAAATTCCCGAGCTTGTGGATGACATTTGTAATTCAAAGCATCTTAGAGGGATTATATTTACTATACATATTTTAAATGTAATTACATAGTTATTATAGTTTTATGTAATATTAATTATGTTTATTTACCATGAAGTTATTCACATATGATAATTTTTTCTACACATGTGTGTACTTATAGCATGTATTAATATTTTTTACAAATTAAGAAAGAAAATGTAAAACCAACTGATTTTTAAAAATGAGTAATATGCCTATCACAAAAGGAATCTGCTGCCTATAACCAACAAGCATGGAAAACTGATTTATTTTATTGATTGATAAAAAGTAAAACTAAAAGACTTGAGAGAATATTACTATGTGTCCCTAAAGAAGAAAAATATCAGGATCCTCAAGGTATCAAATGTTGCAAAAGTTGTAGAGTTACTACAAACCTCATGTACTATAATTGAGAATGTAAGCTGGTACAACATTTTAGGAAACTATTGATAGCATCAGATATTATGGAATACATAGATTTCAAAGGTCACACTAATCCACTTTTTACATGTTATTCAAAATACATCCATCCATGACGCATAAGTTGTACATTTTCTAGAAGGGCTGGATTGGTCATCCAGCAGTTAAGATAGTATGTTGATATTTCATCCAGAAGTTAAGATAGTATGTTGATATTTCAGACAGACTTCACTTCAGTTCCCATCACCCACATTGCACTGCCCAGAGCCCCAGTTCCAGGAGATCCAACACCCTTCTGACCTCCAGAGTTATCTGTATTTATATACATATTCTGCCACACAAGGGCACAAAAACACACGCACACAGACACACATCTTAAAAGTAAAATAACTATAAAGTTCATGAGAACACTATCAGTAATATGTACCTATGAGAAAGCATGCAAATTCTCATCAATGCTTAACATATAGCAATGAATGACTTAAGATCAAGGAGAGTGAGTGACTAACATTAAATTAAAGAATACCTAATGCTTGAGTACACAGAAAACTGAACAAAAGAAGCCAAGGACAGAGACACACATACTGTGACTGTGAGCTCATGTAACTCAGATCTGGCCAGCGCAAACTCAGCTCCATGGACAGGGATATAGGAGGTTAGAAAGCTTTAATGTCCTTATGCATAGACCATACTAGAAGACAACACTGTCACTAAGAATGGTCTGTTTCTTCTTCTGTTTGTTCTCTGTGTGGGCAAATTGAACTGCAGAAATCCACCACCTTTGTGTTTTATTCTATGCACAGATTACATGTGTAATTTATATGCCATGAAACCAAAGAAAAAGTGAACCAACCTGGTAAGCTATAAGGGGAAATCAATCTTTTGTGAGATCAATCCAGTCCATGCTGTATCCTATCACCTGGCTTTTCCTGGATGTAAAACTGCCTTCTGACAAGGCAGCTGCAGTCAGTTACTGTGATGCTGACAGAGTAGATATGGGTTCCACCTTGATGGTGTGAGCCTTCATGATGACATCAAGCCTGCTCAGAGACAAATGTTCAAGTGGCAAAGGGGCAACACTCCTAGATCTTTCTTTCTCCTTCTGTCAAAATATCAAAATAACAGAATGCCCCCTCAGTATTTCCTCCACAGTTTATATTATACCCAGGAGCTGACTCTGCCATCTGCTATTCTCTTGCTCTGAGCTAGAGTATCCTCGTATTTCTTCTGATCGCTGCTTTTATTTATACTTTGCAAAACAGATGACATGTACAAATGAGGAAAGAATGCTTATTTTCCCTCACAGGACTGGATCACTCTCTGTAAGGGAATGCTTCTTGTAGAAGGATTTGTGCCTGATGATTCTCCAGGCTGTAAGCAGCTGCACTGTACATCTCACCCTAAGCACAGGATGAGCCATTGATCTCTTTTGCTCTGGCGTAGTTGAATGCGAATCTTAATTATCAGAGCGAAACTAGTCATTTCCTTTTAGAATCCTCTCTCGTGAAAGAGGAAAGAAATGTATAATCAGAGTTAGTCACGACAATTGAGATACTAACTCCATATATGTTGCTCTACAAACATATAAACATCCATAAACATTTTGCTGTGAAAATTTAGAGACCTGGGTCTTTCTCTTAACTATATATTTTTTATTGTTAATTATGTTTATAGGTTGTGTGGATTTGTGCATGTGTGTGAGATACCTTCAGGGGTCCACAACAGGCTTATGATCCCATGGAGCTAGAGATAATTAAGATGGTGTGAGCTTCTCAAGAAGGGTGCTATAAAGTAAACTCAGGTCCTCTGAAGAGCAGATGAGCTCTAAACCATAGAGCCTTTTTTTTTTTTTCAGCTTCGAAACCTGGTATATTAATCCAATTCTCTCAAAAGTTTGACCTTTAGCTATTTATCCAAACTGAGTTTTGCAATTAGTATCTGAGAAAAAGAGTGATATTAATATAGATCCAAGGGGTCTCTGAGCCTCCCATATTCTCTAAAAACTTTCAGTAAAAGAGTCCCTCTTTTATAGTAATGTGCTTATTTGCAAATGCCACATATGTGAGAAGATAATCATACTAGTGATGTTGAACTATTCAACCATGCTCCATATGTCTAAATGGTCCTTAATACTAGAAGATATTATTGTTATAATGTTTTGCAGATATCCTTCTTTTATCTATTTGTGATAGATGTCTAAAGGCACAAGAAGGCCATATATATGTACTGTGAGTTATTTCTTAGTTTTAGGGACAGTTTCTTTCATTCTTATTCCCATGGCAAAGGCTATAAAGTAGCTGACCTATTCTCTATCTAGTGAGCATCCCCATCTTCCTCTGTGCTCAGTTGAATGCGAATCTTAAATATATTAATTAACTGAGCCTCTGTGAGTACCTGTCCATTTCTCTAACATTAACTAGTAAGGAGATCTTGAGTAACTGTCCATTTCTCTAACACTAACTAGTAAGGTGACCTTGAGTAACTGTTCATTTCTCTATGCTTTGCTTTCCTGTTTTACATATTAATAAATCTCCATCAGTTTAGTGTCTCCCAAAATGTGTTCAGATTGACATAGCAATTCCATTAAAGTCTGTGATTAAGCAAATCAGGAAAATCAGTATACTTTATCTACTATGTCTGTATGTGGAGGGTAGTCATGCATATTCTAAAGTCCCTGAAAAGTCCGGTAATATAGAAGCATGATTGGTTTATGAAAATGAGTTTATCACAGGTTTATCCTATATCCTTGGCTTACCACCATTTTTAAGAAAACTTAGATGCAATTATCTAATTGATCTTTTGGGGGTATGACCTACATTCAATATTATCCAAGACCTTTTAAAATTCATATTCCAATGTCAATATCGAATGTCAGTCTGTAGACATATTAAAAATATGGGAAAGTAGGCTTGATGCCAGTGTTCCTGATTCTGAATTTAGTTTTGTGGTGGCCATCGTGTGGGCTAGAGCAAAATTATAATTTCTCTGTTTATTCAGCTAAGACTCTTGCTTTATAAAGTCGCTGCAGAATAATGTAATAACACAGAGAAGAATGTGCTAAATCTCAGAATTCAAAGCTTCTCATTCTGAAAACCAAGAACTGTGTATGATACTATGGCAAAAGGAAGAATCTCTCACTAGTCAGAGTGAATTTTTGAAATACTATTAGAAAGATTCATTTTAAACTAAAATCATAAAGTTTCTGGGTGGAAAAAAAAAACCCTACTCTCTGATTTGGTGGTTCCATAATCAGCAAAACAACTGTGCTATTTTGTGGTGCCTAGAGATGCTCTTTGTTGAGGAAGAGATAGCATTTCTTAAAGAAACCCCTAAATTTGAAACACAGCCCTTAGTTCTAAGAGCTAAAGTTAAAGCAGTTGAGGTTTGGCCTTGTGCTGTGTATTGTAATGCTAAGTGCAGGTCCCCAGCACCTGGTTTCTCAGAGATGAGGGAGTACCCACACAGACCCAAGTCTATGTGACCTTGCCCCCACATTATTTCTGATTGAATAAAGATGGCAACAGCCAGTAGCTGGGCAGAAGAGACATCGCCAGGGGTCAGAGGAAAACCAACCAGGGGAGAAGAAAGTTGATAGAGGAGGAAGCTGCCATTGACTAGGTGAGTCATGAAATAATGGCCATGTGCATTGGCTAATTGGAGTTAAGAACAGCCCAGACAAAACATGGCAAATGATATACTAGTTTTATTGTTTGGGGAATAGACAAAATAGCACAGAGGATGGATATCTGTCAAGCTCTTGTGCTGATTAAGTCTTGTTGTAAATATAAAGGTTGTGTGTGTATCTTTTATCTGGAAACTAAATAGTCAAAGTCAGGGTAGAAACCATAGATTGAAAATATAAATTTTCACAACATAAAGCATTTCAGAAAGCTTTGGGCCTGTGCACATATCATTCCTTTATGTCTATCCCATAGGCACAGTACTTAAAGTGTAAGTTCAAGGTTCTAGAACATCCCATAGAGCTGACAACTTTCATACAGTATCCTTTATGAGGAAAATGAATTTTCATCTGACCTCCTTGTATTCTGACAGAAAAGTCTGTTTTGATTAAAAATACTTAGATCTACAAATCCTATATAGCAAGGACAATGTCATGGCTGACTGACACAGTTCCTAATACTGCTGGAACTCCCAAAAGAGAGCTGTGACAGGCAAAAGCAACACACATCTCTTAAGAAAGGTCACTCTGATACAGGATTGCAAGTGTGTTTGAAATAACGAAGATTTCAAATGGTAACACATGCCAAGTTAATGGCTACTTGTGCCCTAGAAATAAAGATTAAAAAAAAAAAAAGAGAGAGAGAGGAAAAAACATGATTTTTTTCCCTTGTTTCTTCTTGTCATCCTTCATTCACAATCTCCCTCAGCCGTAGCCCAGGTCTGAGAGACCACCTGTAAGTGCCTGCTACTGAGGAAGCTACGGCTTCATTTGCTTCTGTGCCTCATTCTAAATACAACTCTACGAGTGTGAGTGCCTTGAAGGAGCAAGAGCTGGCCTGGAGCTTAGTTTTGTCCTATCTTAGTACTTGAAAGGGAGGTTTATCTGAAATTCTAACCCAGTTAAGAGTGTTACTGTTATTATTATTCATTTTTGAAAGACTTGTAAAGACATGTAGGACAGACTGTCTTAGAACCCACTATGTATCCCAAGCCCAGGTAGCCTTGAAATTGTGACAGTTCTTCTGCCCCAGCCTTCCTAGTACTGGGATTACAGAATTGAACTATCACACTTAAGTTTGCCTAGGCTCAATTATAAATATCTGTATAATATATGTTTACATTAATATCTTTCTAAAATTCTATAGAATAAATGTATCGATAATTTATAAATTAAAATATGACAAAATCCTAATTTTATTACTTTAAGTTAAAATATTAATATTTTCATGTTGAATATGTTAAACTATATTTCGTCAATGTTTTTTAGAAAATTTATCTCCACATCTAATTGGCTTACATGATTATTCAGACCGAAAAGCCATACAAGCAGGGAGAGAATTATTTTAATTCATTTTGAGCTCCAGGTTCTTCAGGGCTAAGGGTAAGACAATATAGCTCTTCTCAAAGAGACAGAGAGAAAAAGATATAAAGAAACCTAAATGTATCCATTTTTCAAAATTACTGATTTACCCAGGTCCTCAAGTGAATAAATTATGTCCACTACATGGGTGAAGATAATCTTACTTACCTAGTTACTGAGTCTAATCTGTTCCAGACACACTTTCAGGAGCACACCCAGAGATAAGTTTTTAACCAGCTATCAGGAAATCTTTCAGCTCAATCATGTTCATATGCAAGGTTAACCGCCACACCATCACTTAAGCATATGTAATAAGGTCCATAAGTTAACAAGTCTCCAACCTAGAGATTTAGACAGGGACCACCTGCCTATGTCTCCCTGCACACTCAGAAGTATGAATATGCTGATCTCATTGTTTTGATTCCTGTACATATATCATATTTATTACTTGTATATACACAAAGAACATTTCAAGCTTTTAAAAGTTGCAGATTTGCTATTTCAACTTGTTAATATTATCATGTTATTTGCTTTTTGCAGTCAACATTATGTTTGGAAATTTACTCTCACTAATTCACATGCTAGGGTATTGCCCTAAGCTATTGTTTTTTTTTTTTTTTTTTTTTTTTTTCTTAGAATTTCAGTAATTACCTTATTTCTTCATCAGATAGATTAGCTGGCTGAGTGTGCTGAGACACTCCATAGTAATTTCTTTATCAGTAAGTTTCCTTTAAGTGGAGGAATATTACTTTCTACTCTCCTATAAGCCACTGTGTAATGACAGGTGGATGAAGGCATGGAAGTATGGCTTCCATGCGTAGAGTTTTTAAGAAGACTTTAGAAAGCAATGCTCATTTAGCAGCTCTGAACGGGATTTGGCAAGCTCCTCCGTCTCTTTGCAACATACTAGCGCATCTCTTCTACCAAGTCCTGCTTAATTTATTTCTTCACAGGCATTGATTCCAAGAGTAATCCCAAACAAACTTCCTGTGTGGAATGAATGAGTCAGAGGCTGTTTCCCAGGGAACCTTCCACAAAGCTTTTCTACTTCAGCTGTTTTCACTGCTAAGTTAAATTCCACCACAAAACCAGAACAGCGTGCAAATCTACTATTGAAGGGAATTGAGATCACCTCATGTAATTTAAAACTACTGAATATTATTATAGATATGAAATTGTCCCTTTGGTGTGGCCCTAGAATTGCTATTGCTGAGTTATAAAGACATTTTACATTAATTGTTCTGGTTAGGTTTTTACAGCTTGATATACACTAGAGTCACTTGGGAAGAGGAAACCCTTTTTGAGGAGTTGATTATATGAGATTGGCTTGGGCATGTCTGTGAGGTCATTTTCTTGATTACTAATTGATAGGAGAGGGTCTAGCACTCTGTGAGTGTTACACACTGTACAGTGGTCCTAAGTTATATAAGAAAGGCAGTTGACCCTGATCCTGGAAGCACGTCAGTAATCATCATTCCTCCATGATCTCAGCTTCAGTTCCTTGTATCCAGGTCCTTGATGGACCCAAATCTATAAATTAAATAAGGCTTTTCTTCACGCTGTTTGTGGTCGTGGGGTCATTCACAGCAACAGGAAATGAGCCAGAGCAGTAACTTTATAGCGAGCTGTGAGGTAACTTGCCATTTTGTTTGTGTTTCCGTGAATGTTCTTTTTATGACTTGGAGCTTTCTACCACAAGCTCTCAGTACTTTTCCTACTGAAAGATTTTCTTTCTTATGAAACTTTCCTGAGTACAGTTTGAGGAGAATGTCTCAGTGTCTGTGACAGGGACAGGTAGGTGTCCTTCCTTGATCAGTGGTGTATCTATCCCATCATTACAGCTCAGCGCCCTGAAGTCACTGCACGTCTCAGAGACCTTTCTCTTAACTGTTAACTATTCAGAGCTCTCTCATTCTCCTTGAGGGTCCCAAATATAATTGCATTTTGCCTTTAAGATCAAATGACCCTGTTTATCTGAATTCTGTCAGTGTTAACAAGATCTTGGGATCCATTTCATACATTTGTTTCTTCCTGTGTTCTGACACCCTTAATATCCTGTTACATTGTACTGTGGGTTCTGGTGAGCAGACAATAACATTCCTGTGATATTTCTCTGCTTTGTGAAGCAATGAGTTCTGGCTCAGTGACACTTATCACCAATGTGTTAATATCCTTTGATGTTGGTAAATGTTCAGGATACAGTTTTTTGAAACATTTTGAACTTTGGTGTAGTCATGCCTTACTTCTGAAAGAAACCAATGTTCTGACCATTTGAGGATTCACTGCTTTAACGTGCCTTTTTCTGAGTCAGAGCTGACATTTTACCCAGGACTTCTTTCTTTACTATTAATTTTTTTCAGACTCTTATATCAATCAATAGTGCCCCCAAATAAAGAAGGCTTTCATTTTGTATTTGAAAAATATTGTATCTCTTTTCCATTAGTCTGTGTTTATTTTGTCAATTTCAAAGAAGATGAATTTTGAAATTTCAGTCAAGTACATATCAACTTAAAAAGCTACCTTGTGAATAACTGACATTTGAGGGATCCATAGGTTCCTTACCTCCCCCTGCCTTTGTTACTCTAGGAGCCAGAAGGCACGCGTCACACCTCTAGCTGCCCAGATGTACTATCCATTTCCTGCTTATTGTCTGGCAGTCACTCTGCTGAGATTCTCTTTCTTGGAATACAGCAATAGATGCAGTGACATTAGGGGTTCACCTGTACACTGTGGGGTGGTTCCGGGGTTCACTTGTACACCGTGGGGCTGTCCAGACTATTCTTATTCACTTATATCTGTTCCCTTTCTATCTAGAATGTCAGTACCAGAGGTTCTGTGACTCTGTATTACATCTTTGTTATATAATAGAGAAATGCTTATAAACCAAGATAGCTTTTAGTACTGTAGTGATTAAAAAGAAAGAAAAATCTTGTTCATAATTTTCATTAACTTACATTTTGGAAACACTTCTATAGCATCATGGTATATATGTATTTTATGTGGGAAATAATTGGACAAATGAATTATGGAAAGATAAAACTACAAGTATTTAACAATACATAGCTCGGATTCAGAGCAAAGAGAATCTTCTTAGTTTTCACAACTCTAAGAAGAGCCTATTTGGATATCAATCCAAAATAACGCCTTGCTTGAGCTTGCGGTTGTGGTTGCTGTGGTAAAATGAGTTAAAATTTCAGAAAGAGATAAATAAAAGACTTAGTTCCAGATTCACCATGCTTGGTTCCTGTTGGTCTTAAATTCTTGGGGTTTCTTTGCACATGAATATACAACATTTACCAAAAGCACCAGTTTAGGATTAGTGATAATATGTGAAAATCATGTAGCTTCTTCTTGGCTCATAAAACTGTACACGTAAATGAAAAAAAAAAAAAATTAAGGCTAATCACATGAAAGGAACCAATCAGATTCATGACTATGCATACTCTAACTGTATTTTTGAAACTCAAATTGGGGCCAGAAAAGCCATTTCTCAGCTTCAAGAAGTATATTCAGTTGGTGAAGAAAAGATACACTCCATATAAATGGAAAGCATAAGAAGCACAGACACCAGGAGTATGAAGGGGATCACTCACACGTAGTTGTCAGTAAAAGCCAGTATGTGACTTGAGAATGTTAACTTCACTGTCCCATCTTCCCTTTCTCAATGGTTTCCCCTTCATGAAATCAAAGGCAGACCTAGGATGTTAAGTACTCCCTCTTTATAATGGTATAGACTCGGAACAGAAGGTATGAAATGTTTACCTTTCAGAAATTGCCGTGTGTGTGTGTGTGTGTGTGTGTGTGTGTGTGTGTGTGTGTGTGTGTGTGTGTGTGTGTGTGCGCTCGCGCGCGCGCACAAGGTTCATTTCACTAGCTTCCCTCAGAAACTTTGTACTTGATATGGTCTTTTTTCTGGCTTTCCTTCCTTTTATCTAAACCTTCTCTGCCTTCACAGCTGCACTACGAGTTCTACCTGTGGCTCCTTGTTTTAGTGGGAAATCAAGAGACCCTAAAACTGACATGATTTCAGAGAAAAATCATTAGGGACAATGATTTTTGAGTGACAAGGAAGTGTTTTTCTCACACTGGGCATCGAATACTCATTTCCCACCTTGCCTGCCCCTGCTGTGATTTCTCTGAGACACAATTTACAGCCCAGGAAGGGAGATGTTGTTTTGAGAACTCAGACTGCTCTCTTCCTCAGAACCCTTGCCCCTGGACTCAGGTAAGGGCAGACTGAAATCCTGAATATTTCTGTTTGCTTCACAGGGTCTCTATATTCCTTGACTTTCTCCTTTACTGAACTATCACTCTCAGCTACATAGAGAATCTAAGCATTTTGTTTCAGCTAAACTGCTTCCTCTAATACTACTCTCTGGTTAGTCTTTCTGCGTTGGACATTGGGATTCGACTTTGGATTTGTCTTTTACTTGCTGCATGAACATGGGTAAGGGACTCAATTTCTCTGAACCTGAAGTTTCTTATTGTTGAAATATAGATATGAAACTACTTAGAACAATAATCATTGTGCTAGTTCACCCACAGTGATTATGTATAAAGAATATCTGATATTCAAGACATATGTCTTATGAAAGCCAAATTAATTTCAAGTCACTCTTCTGCTCAAGGAAATAAGATAGCTCCTTTATTAATAATAACTTTTCACTGCCTATCATGCTATTCAAGTTCCTGCAATGAAGATTTGCTCATTATTGCTGAGTCTTGTATTTCTTCACATATACATCCTTCTCTACTAACTGGCTGTCCTTTCTTGGTTTTCACTCCTACTCTGCCACCAGTACCTTCATTGATTTGAGCTAATGATCTTTTACATTCAGATTCACCTTTACATTGAGCTATTTACAAGAGATTTGCCATAGTCAGGTCATGTGATCATTTTTACATGTATTTGACATTTTTCTAATTTAGTCGTTAACTGCATTCATTCAGTCTTCAGTAAAACGTTTTTTAGATTTCTGCTTCAGATGTACGCTAAAGAGTTGAGGAGGGAGTGCATTGAGTAACAGTTCTTTGTTTCTAGTTAAGTCTAACTCTGGAAGAGACAATCAAAATGGATAAAGTAGAGAAAGTTGCTCATCTTGACAGAAAAATCCAGCTAAGCCATTGATAGGAGACTTGAGATATAAGGTCTTTTTAGTTAAAGTCTAAACATAAAGGGCACTTTGAGTACTCAATGATGACTTAAAGACCATGATTTTCTGTCTTCACAACTGATACCCATGAACTAACTCAGGAGCAAGCACAGAAGTGAAAATTAATGAAGACTCATGGGGAAAAGCAAGACTCAATTTGGTGTTAGTGCTGGCTTCTCAGGAGTAAGGACAGATTGCACTCTTGTTCCTCATCCTTGAGAGTGGTATAAGGAAACTGCACAAGAAATGCAAATTAATCCCATTCTAGACTCTCTGTATCTATGCCTAATTCTCTTGTGCATTAATTTAAGTTATGCTTCCCAAGGACATGTGTAACACACATATGTATGGTCTGACCTTTCTGTGTTTATAGAACTAACCTTCTACTTTCCATGTGTTGATAGAAAATGGAATTTATATCTAGCTAAAAAGAGGAAAATGGCAGGTGCTCCCTCCTCTGAGTTTTTATGAGTTAAGATGTAGTTGTAACTTGGAGTCTGCCAAACAATTGCTTTTGTGTGATATTTGAGTATGAAAATTAGTGAGATACAACAGATAAATGGAACCCTATAGAAATTTTTTGTACAGGACAATAGTATATGAAGGGTTCAGTAGCAATGCCACATTCCCTGTTGAGTACCTGCATATAGTAGAATGATGAGACAGTACATTGTGAGTGCCTGTATATAGTAGAATGGTGAGACAGTACATTGTGAGTACCTGTATATAGTAGAATGGTGAGACAGTACATTGTGAGTATCTGTATATAGTAGAATGGTGAGATAGTACATTGTGAGTACCTGTATATAGTAGAATGGTGAGACAGTACATTGTGAGTACCTGTATATAGTAGAATGGTGAGACAGTACATTGTGAGTACCTGTATATAGTAGAATGATGAGACAGTACATTGTGAGTACCTGTATATAGTAGAATGATGAGACAGTACATTGTGAGTACCTGTATATAGTAGAATGGTGAGACAGTACATTGTGAGTACCTGTATATAGTAGAATGGTGAGACAGTAACATTGGGTGAATGTTTTTACCATTCTGGCTCTGTAATGCAAACACAAATTGTTGGAATTATATGAAGTTTAGTGATTTACTGAATATCCATACTAAATTTATTTTCTGTTCAAATTAGGCAGAGTTAATGACTTTTAATTTTGAAAGAGAAATCTGACTGATTATGCTCATAAAAGACACAGTATGGGAAGAAAGATAGCAATAGGCAATTTCAATGGAATGCTAATCCAGAATGTATTAATTAAAACCTGTTTAGGAATGGTCTATATTTTCTGACTGAAATAGGGCCTGAGATGTGTTAGATTCAATAGCAGCTTGCCATCATTTTATAAGTAATCATGCTTAGTATATTCACTGCTAACAGGAAATAGAGTTGCTATTTTTTGTAAACCTATGCCTCAAATGAGTGTTAATTTTTCTTGGAGGTGGAAGTACAGAGGAGAAATATATATATATATATATATATATATATATATATATATATATACATATATATATGCTCTCGCTGTTTGTCATAGAATCCCCATGCTATATGATTAGAGAATTCAATATGATTATAGAAATTACCCTTTCTTGCTAGTATAGTGGTACACATCTTTAATCCTAACACTTGAGAGGCAGAGGCAGGTAGATCTCTGATTTCCAGGCTACTTTTATCTCTGGACTAGTTTTAGACAGCCAGGACTATACAGAGAAATCTTGTCTCAAAATTAAAATAAAACAAAAACAAACAAATAAACAAACAAAAACCAAGCCCAGGTCCAGATCCTTAATTTTTCAATGTTGTAGTATACAGTTGTACATTTGTTTGACTATAGTAACTGATGATTTTTTTATCTTATAAAAGAAACTCTACTTTTGTGAACACTCTTAGATTTAGAGTGCTCTTGCTTATATTAACCTGAACGTTTGTATTCACTATCTTCATAGAATGTAAGTCTATGATTCTTCCCTCTGTAATCAATATATGTTGTGGCTCTTTTTATTTCCATACATTTTTTTTTCAGTCTATTTAAAGTAATAGCACAAGATTGAGCATGGCCAACAAGAGTTCGATGGTCTTCCAATGAGGATGCAGAAAGTCCTAGAAACCTCTTACTCCTACTTAAACTATATAAAGTTCTAAAGAACTAAGACAAACTCAAACATTTCTACAATGCACATCAAGCACTTCAGACACAAATAATTCAGAGAAACCAGATTTCAAAATGGATCAACTCATTCAAAGGTGTAAAAAACCTAGTAGCTACTTTAAGCTTGAACTCCATTGTCCATTTTGTTATGACATGTGGAGCACCTACAGTTTATTCTTGATCAGACCAAAATAAATCCTACAACTTTTAATGGCATATGGATGGATAGGACTTGCTATAATGAAGCCCTTCAAACATTAGTGCCCACTCCACTTATTCTCTAGTTCTTTAACATCAGATTCCCACTGGAAAGAAAACTGGAGATTATCACTAAAATTTTCAAGACCAGATATTATCTGAAATCAATTAAAGTTCCAAGTCGTCATATTTAGTTAGGCACTAGGAGTGTGGTTGACAACATGATACCTCATATCTGAAGAACTACTACAGTCCTTGTTTCACAATATCTTCCATATATTAAAAATGATACAAGATAAACTATGAGGCAAGACAAGTTCAAGATCCAGATGCTTAAAATAAATTCAAATATGCTGAAATGTATTTAAATAGATGAACAAAAACTCAATATCTATTATGTATGTTTAGAGGCATAAGGTAGGGATGGGTATAAATATACAGAGTTTGAAGAAAAAAAATACTAAAACCAAAACACATAAACAATATTCCTCAAATATACTGTCATGTTTGCATTAGAAAAAAAATTATCTGGAATTAAAGCCCATTTGAAAGGCTCATCTGTACAGAGACAAAGGACAACTGACACTCATATAGGTCCATCTCAGGAACAAAACAAAATAAGACAGCTTCCTTTTGGTGACTAGGAAACCTGACAATTAAGTTCTACATTTTATGATATAAAATGAACCTCAAAAATAAAATTAAAATAATAGCTTAAGGAGTCAGAGACCTAACACCCACAAGCGACAAGAAGGGAAGAAGGGAACTAGACTGACAAGAATATTTTTAAAACTTGTTTTAAGGAAGGAACAGCTATAAAAGCTAATAGAATTCAAGTGTTATATGACCCATACCACAAAACCAAGAAAATTTGTTTTTTGCATATCCTTAATGTTTAGATACTAGCCATCTTTATAGATGTATAATGCTAGCTCACTCTAGATTTGATTTGCATTTCTCCAATTGAGTACATTGGCATGAGAAACCAGCTTGATGACATCTATATGTGAACACTATAAATTTCTCTAAAGTTTGACAATAGGAAATCTAATCTACTTCTATAGTTTTTTTTCAAAAGAACAAAATCAAACCTTAGTGGTCCTTAGGATTTTACTGAGTTCTAATTTATAGATGAGTAATTATATGTATTTAATGTAAATAATTTGATTAGTTTAGAACAACTGTAGAGATCCCATCAATATCAATGTAGCATGCATATGTAAGGTTGCAAAGTATGTACTATTTAAATGTACACAAAGGGAGCTATCTCCGTTCCTTGTCCATGATGACCCCATCTGTGTAATTCCTTAACCTATCTGGTCTACTGTGGCCATTAGATAATTGAGTTCTGCCAAGCACTCTTTGATTGATATGTAAACATAAAGTATGCCTTACTACTTACTAGGATGTTCATTGCATACCACTAATACAATGAGTAACAAAGAGAATACTTTACACACTGAAAGACCTTAAAATATACTCAGAAAACTGTTACATTGGGTATCACAGCAGAAGTTAAAGAACCTTGACTCCAGGATAAGGAAGCCATGGCTCCACACTTGATCAGCTTACAATAATTGTGTGAGTTGGCCAAATCATATATATATATATGGTTCCTAAACACAATGCTCCTTATCCACAAGTATTTATTTAATGTGAACACTAAAAGATCTGTTTAGAAAAGTATGATCATAGGTAGGTGCTCAGTGTTTAATTAGAATAATTATTATTAGTCAGGCAGTACCCACGTACCCTGGGTATTTTAAAGACCAGAGGAAAGGTAGATGAGGAGCCTAGGGAGTCAATAGCTTCATAGCTTGACAAGAGGTGCTATACAATGCTAGACCAAAGAATATTCCTTTTCTCTTGGTATTTCCTTCCTTCCTTCCTTCCTTCCTTCCTTCCTTCCTTCCTTCCTTCCTTCCTTCCTTCCTTCCATCTGTCTCTCTCTGTCTTTCTGTCTCTCTCTGTCTTTCTGTCTCTCTCTGTCTTTCTGTCTCTCTCTGTCTCTGTCTCTCTATCTCTGTCTCTCTGTCTCTCTGTCTCTGTCGCTCTCTCTGTCTGTCTCTCTCTCTCTCCTTTCTTTATGTGCAGTTTCTATCCCAGTTAAATTTCCCATCTTGCACTTGAGCACTAGATTTAAGATTATTATCATAAGTTGGATTTCTTGTCTGGAAGGTAAAAATGGTAAGAATAAACATCACTTTCTAAAACTGTCATAGGGCTAATGCTCAATGATTTAAAAGTTAAGAATTAACCATGCTGTACAGCTCTGTTATTTCTTCTACTCTACTGATTTTGTTCAGATGATTTTCATAATCGATGATTTTACCTCTTTTTTTGTGAGGAGCCAGGGCTGGAACTATGGTTTTCACAAGTGCTAGATCAGCTCTTTATTTCTCAATTCCCCTTCTTCAGGCTGCCACCCCTTCTAGACAGGATCTAACTGTGTAGCCCAGGTTAGTCTTCAATTTATTTTGCTTCACTTTCAGCCTTCCTAGTAATGGCATTGCAAACACATCCCAATTTTTGACCACCTATCCATTTACTATTGAAATTTTATCCATCACCAATAAACAAGAGAAAATAAAAGTCTAATTT
The DNA here is from genome assembly GCA_902729485.2 of Mus minutoides. Taxonomy (NCBI): domain Eukaryota; kingdom Metazoa; phylum Chordata; class Mammalia; order Rodentia; family Muridae; genus Mus; species Mus minutoides. Next base: position 143,251 of record LR751630.1, read on the forward strand.
ATGTTTTCTTACATAGATTTTTATCAAATTCTCTCATCTCTAAGCTATATTTGACTACTTGATCTCATTTCTACTAATGGCAGACTTTTAACAGTTCACTGATTATTCCTAGTAGGAAGAGTTATGTATGTGACATAGAGTAACAATATATGGACACATGTATACACTATAACCCTGTCTATAGATGGGTAGTGAGGTGCAATTATAAAGTCTTGGGCTCTGGTGCCTAACTGTTTGAGCTTATATTTCAGGTGCTTAGCTTGCTCTTTTTATTTATTTATTTATTTATTTATTTATTTATTTATTTATTTATTTATTTAATTTATTTTTTATTTTTTCGAGACAGGGTTTCTCTGTGTATCCCTGACTGTCCTGGAACTCACTCTGTAGACCAGGCTGGCCTCGAACTCAGAAATCCGCCTGCCTCTGCCTCCCGAGTGCTGGGATTAAATGTGTGGGCCACCATGCCCGGATAGCTTGCTCTTTAGACAGGCAAATTATTTAACCTCTTGTCATCTCTTGTGTGTGTGTGTGTGTGTGTGTGTGTGTGTGTGTGTGTGTGTGTGTGTAAGAGAGAGAGAGAGAAAGAGAGAGAGAGAGAGAGAGAGAGAGAGAGAGAGAGAGAGAGAGAGAAATGAGTGATAACAGTTTCTAATCCACGAGGTAACAAGAATTTTATGAGTTAAACATTTTAATCGTTTGAAAGAGTAAACAACAGCATGTTAATATCACCGTGGTGAACAAAAATCACCCTTTCCAGTAAATTAATAATCTCTAAGCAGGACCAGAATGTTTCTACTTTTGAATAAAATCCTCAAGATTATAATTTCTGCAACCAAGTCCCAATACTTTTCAGCCTTTTCCTTTCTCCATTAGTGAAATTTCCTTCTTTCCTTCTGATTATTGACTGTATCTCCTAGAAATTTCCTGCCCACACCTTATCTAACATGGGTCAGCTGAAAGGACTGGAGTTAGTTATGGAGGAAAGAAAAAGTAAACATCAATAATAAAAAAACTTTGCTTATAGCTGAGAATTAAATTGTGTTTTTTTCTACAATACTATTAAGATCTTTTATAATCTAATAGAATAAAATATTCTAATTCTGTGGTAATTTATATAGTTACTATTTTCCTATTTTTCTGTTCTGATGCAAATTTTTAAAGTTTCAAAAATCAAATTTGAAATGTACATTTCAAGTTAATGTTTTATCTGTAGAGTTTATAATTGCTACTAGTCCTAAATTCTGGTAAGAATTTGTCTTTGCCTTCTCTGAATATACCCAAAGGGCTGGGATACAGTGAGTGCACATTAGTGTAGCTGGCCTAGATTTCTACCTCTGATGCACCCCACCAAGGTGGGCTCTTTAAAGTCACTTAATATTCATGGTACCTTAATCTGCTCTTTTATCTAAAATTCTACTGGGGAAAAATTCGGTATATGTCTCTCTCCTGTCTCACCTTGGGAAGCAAAAGACAAGGGCTTCATTAGTTAGATTCCTGTAGACTTTTAAATTTCTTGCCCTTTAATCATTCCTGGCTCTTTTCCCTAATCTTGGAGATCAATTATATCGCCTTTCTGTGGGTTGGTAACTTAAACCAAATTTATATCTGTTCCTGGTGGTAACTCCTCAAAGAGTTAGTTGTGGAAGGTGGTGTATCATCATTCAGAGGGAAAGCATTTTTGGGCTTGTGACATTGCAAAGGACAGGGACTAAACTGAAAATCCATTCAATTCCTCTTTTTTGTTCCAAATAATGACAAAGTGGAGCACAAATTCTGAAAGGATCCAAAATATTTTAATTTTATTATTTATTGCATGTATAGCTTGCATAGTGATTGCTCTCACCTCTCACTTTCCTACCACCTCTGCATACCTTCTTCATCCCCATAAATCTCTTGTAAATTCATATCTATTTGTTTTCCATTATGTTCTACAAAGACTAGCCAGGGCTACCACTTCTGTTACTATGTGTCCAAATGTAGTCTGTTGGTACCTGGTGGACTTAGCAGAGAGTAAGTAACTGTAAGTAATGGTTTCTTCTTCTCCCAGAATCTACTGATGGGTATTGTTCAGAGGTAAATTTTTGGCACCTTTGAGATGTACTGCTTTGAGTGAATGCTGATAGGACTAGACTTATGGGGCCCAGGTGATAAGAGTTATGATTGTAGCATTGGCTTCTTAGCCAATCTTTTCTTCACCTTATCTTCAGTATCTTACATGCATACCTTCTGCATTCCACAACGCTCCCTGAGACTTAGGTAACACTGTATTTGTGACATGTTCAGGACTGGGCCCACAACTATCCCTTATTTGCTACATTTTGGGCCTGAGGCTTTGTATTCACCACTGGTTCTGTGAGTGGAGTCCTTTCTGATTACGGCTAGAGCCACTTTAGTCTATGGATGTAAACAAAGGTGTTCAAAAGCATTTCGCTTGCTACTATGTCAGTTTAGCTATCAGAAATATTTTTCCTAGAGTGGCCTAATACATCTCTAGACCTGGATTTTTAGTGAAATCTGCAATAACACAATGATGGGCTTCCCCTTCTGTGTGCTGTGAAGCGGGGACAGTAGGTTACCCACACGATATTCAAGTCACTATTGCACAGATAGGCATACCTTGCTTTCTGAATGGTTTCTTTATACTCTCTTTTTCTCAGCTCATCAAGCTCCAGCCTTCACCCTCTCTTCTCATTAATCACACTGACTCTGTTCCTTCCTAAACATTTTGGCTCTCAGTATCCACCTTGTGACCAGAAAATATAAAGACTCATGTATTTATTTATGCAACATGGAGCAAAGCTTAGACCCTCCCTATTGCGAAGACCAGGGAAGCTTATTGTTTCCCCCAAAGCCAGAGCATTATAATAGCAAGTCGGCCCCCATTTAAGAATGAAATGGCAGTGAAGAAGAAGGATGGGATACAGAAGTAGGAAGTCTTAACTCTTTCAATATACACTGAACTCTTTCTTGCAATTACAACTTCCTTTTACGGTGGTGGAGCAAAATTAAATATTTTCCATCTGAAAGTTCCCGATGGAAATACTTCACATTGTTTTCATATTTCATTGCTTATTTCTGAACATTTTCACAAAGTGCTTTTTTTATTAGTTTTGATGCAAAGATCTTTGGATACAGTATAAATATCATACAAATATTCCCACTTTCAAGAAGCTTAACACCTAATGGCAACATAAATAATTGACAAAATATTTACAAAAATAAATTCTTGGTTTCAAAGCTAATTAACAAAATGTTAGCAGAAAGTATATTGAAAAGACTAAGCTGACACATAGCCAATTCTATCCAGTATGGAGATTGTCTCAAATCTGTACCATCCTGAAAGAAATCATCTCTTCATGCATGTAGGAATGCAATATTGGTATATGTGTAAAGAGCTGGCCAAACATAATAGAGAGTTTTGAAAGGTGGTTCGCAATACCCCATTTTATGATGATTTACCACCAAGGTTTATAAGATAGAGAAAATCTGATAATGGTGTACAAATCTGGTTGTTGAGTGAATTTGACATGTATGTATGTATGCATATATGTATGTACGTTCTATCAGTTTTGTTCAGGGAGATGACTCTGATTAATAATACATGATGGCTTCTTGTTTGATTTGAATTCTACATGCCTGAGTTATCAAATTCAATAGAGCTCAAGACTGTGCTCCATGATCACTGTGGACATCCATCCTGTGCATTTCTTGACACATAGAAACATGGCTTTCTGGTATTGGTAGTTTTCTCATTTTCCTAAGGATTGAGGAACAGTATTGGCTGTTGACTACAGTTTATTTAATAGTAAGATCCTTCTAGGTTTCCTATTTTCCTATACTCCAGGTTCTGTCTGTCCATAGGTAAGAGCTATGCATGTGAATCTCTTCCAGCTTAACCACCACGTTATTAATTCTCTCTCCCCCTTTTACTCTGTGCTTGCTCATTAGAATATTCCTTTAAAAAGCATGGGAAATATTCATACTTATTTTCATCTTATTTTACATGAGTTTCATAGAATTGCTCTCTGAGGTTGATGCAATGCTCCAAGATGTCAGAGATGCAATTACCCTCGATTTTCTGCTATTAATTTTTGTGGGTTTCATATTTCTATACCCATTCTATCTCTATGATGCAATTAGATGCCTTACTAAATATGAACTAAGTTGGGTGAGTCTATACATTTTCAAAAAGTTGTAAGCTTCCTTGGACCCATTAATAAATTCACTGACTTCATGGAGGAAACCCTGAGACTCAAAGAAATTTAACGCTTTAAATGAGGTAACATCAAAAATTACTGCAGATCTGGGTCATACCAAAGTTTTCCTTGTAGTTGCTATTAATATTCTTTGTAAAGTATGGTACCAGGACACTTGACAAATACTTACCTTTCCTCTGTGTCACCGGTGAGGTGTTTTAGGAAGAAAAATCTGGGGTTATCAGATCATGTGTTCGTTCTGCTTATGCTGTTTATAAACCAATAGAAAGCGATTAATCACTGCAGTTTATCATTTCAAAATTAAGGAAGTTGGGTTGTATTATCTATGAGCAGTTTGATGTCATCCCAATGCACTTGGATAGTTATATTTTGACTTATTTGTTAGAAGTAGAAATTACCAAGGTAACAACATAACCAGCATTACAATAATGAATAGAAACCCTTATAGAAAGCCAGGCTTCAAGATCTCAGATGTATGTGATATACAAGCATTATCTTTTTGCCCTGTGTTTTAAGAAACATTAGTAGTTCCACTCTTATGAGAAGAGTAAGGCTAAAAGAGAACTTGCCAAGAATTGCACATTAAACAACTATTCTTACTTTTAGCAAATCCTGAGTTTGCTTGCTTGCTTGCTTGTTTGGTGAGCTGATCCCATAGAAAGATAGGAAAAGCATGTCTTTTCTTTGTGCTTTAACCATACACACTCCACCTTGTGAAGATATTTAACATGTTACAAGTGAAAGGTATGATGAACCTGATGTATTTCCTTAAGAGGAAGGCAAGAGGAGAGCATGAAGACATATTCAAACATTTCCTTCTCAGAGAAGCAAAGAAAAAATTTTATTACTTGTGTCTTCTAAGATCCTTTCAAGCCCACCTGAGAGAAAGTGGATTTTACTACGGTATGAGTTATAAGCAATGTGGCAAGTGTCAGCATGGAAATCAATTTCTGCAATCAATTTCAAATAGTCAAGTTGACTTTCAAATGTTTTGCTGGGGTGGGGGGCTCTCATGAAGAGAGCTTTGAGTTAGGCATGTGGTTTCTCTCAAAAATTCAGTCCTCCCACTCCCCTTCTCTTTCTCTTTCATTCCATTCTTTCTTCCTCCTCCCTTGTCTTTTTTTTTTTTTTTTTTTGATCATTTGGGTATGATATCCAGGTGACATGAGAGACTACAACAGGCAGGAATCAATAGGAAGAAGGATTGCATAAAAAATGAGAGGCTGCACATGCACACCCCTTGTGCACTGAACTAATCACCATTTATCTTCCAACTATTCTCAGGAGATTCAGATGCTTAAAGCAGGCCTCTGGAACAGAAAAAAAATACACCTTCCTTGCCCTTCTTTCTAGAAATAGGCACCAGTAAGGTCAAATCCTCTTTATATTGGCAGAACATTAATTTCACCTTCTTGGGGTGTTATTTTTCATCATGGCCCACCTTCTAATAATCATTGTGAGGAAAAAATGCTGAGGAAAAATTGTTACTGTCAAACACAGACCTCATCTTTGCTAATGGAAGTGGAAAAAATGACTCTTGTACTGCTATCAGCACTGCCCAGGCCCGCATGGCTTTTCTGAAGCTTGGGTGCCACCTCATGTTTACTATGGGAGGTCCAAGGTAGCACAGAAGGGATTATGAATCATTCATCATTCCCTTCAATGGATGTAAGATTAAAACATAACTGCAGTAAATATAGCTGTCAAGCAGTTCACTGGGTCTATTATGTGTGCTTTCCTGATGTCACACTTGGATTCTGACATCTGAATGAGAAAACATGGTTATGCCTTTATCTTACTCTGGTTGCTGAAAACCACGCCCTGTGACAAGTGGTCAGAGTCAATTGAAAAAATGGTCCTAGGAAAATATTGAAGTAAACCAGAGGAGCAGCCACATTCTTCTCAGGGAAATCACTGTAAACTTTCTTAGCATGCCTTATTAGCATTAAATATGAAAGCGAGTCACATTTAATCAACCCACACATATATAATCCTAATTTATATCTGTATATGTCTCTGTAACTATGACTATATAATTAAACATCTTAGAATGTTTATGCTTCCTAGTAATATATTTAATAGATATTACAATATCCACTTGCACAACACATATGTTAAACTCTATTTAATTTTACTGTATGCACATTGTTTTAGAAACATTTTAAAGGACATGGGGTAGCTAGTACAAGATCAAATTAATGACTAAGAACAGAATAAAAATAATACAATCAAAGAAAACAACTCAGGTATTTATGAAAATGAAAGTACGTTGGTGTCATTGTTTGTGTCTGAACTATCTCCAAGGCCATGTGTTTTAAAAGGCCTGATCCTCACTTCACATGATTGGGACCTATGGAAAGCTTTAGGAGGTAGCTTTTAGTGGGTTTTAGTCATTAGAAGTCTATGGGCTCCTTGAGTGAGCACATTCATTTACCACGATGCTCTATTCAGCCACAGGGCTAAAAGCAACAAATCTCACCGGTTATGACTTGAAATCCTTAAGTGAACAACCAAAGTAATAGGGAGTGGGATTTCAGATATGTGCACAGTGAAGTTCATAGCATTCCATTTCCTAAAAAGATGAAGCAACTCAACATCTCATCCAGAAACTGAAAACAAAGAAATTGCTGTATACACACAAATGAGTGTCATCCAGCTTTAACAGGAAAGGGGGTCATCTTATGTGCGACAATACTGGTGATCCCTGAAGAAAGGAAACTAAGTAAAATGTCCATCACAGAAAAATAATATGACTCCACAGATGTGAAGTGCTAAAATAGACAAAGACAAATAAGAAGAAGGTAGAGTGATGATTTCTGAGATCATGGAGAAACAGAATGAAGAGAGTTTTATTGTTGCTTTAAAAATATTCAATAGTTTATTGTGTGTGTATGAAGAAATAGGCCCTCATGCAGTGGACCATATTTTGAGGTCAGAGGACAATTCAGAGCAGTCAGTTCTTTAGTTTCACCATGCAGGTTCTGGATATTGAACTAAAGTTGTCATGTTTGCTTACACGTACCTTTATCCTTTAGCTGCTGAGCCAGTCCCAAGAAGGTTTCTCTTTCGTTTGCTTAGTTGTTTTAGATTCTAATATAATTGCATCATTTCTTCCTTCCTTTCCCTTCATGCAAATGCTCCCACATACCTCTCCAGGCTCTCAGCTTCTTGGTCTCTGTTTTTATAGTTGGATGCATGACACCTATGTCACCTATAGTTAACAAGTCCCTCTAATCTGAAAATTTGACACTGATTCTATGACCACAGTCTGCCCAATAGAAAGGAAGTTTTTTTTTTCTTTTTTGATTTTTTATTAGATATTCTCTTAATGTAAATAACAAATACTATCCGGAAAGTTCCCTATACCCTCCCCCACCCTGCTTTCCTACCCACCCATTCCCACTTCTTGGCCCTAGTGTTCCCCTGTACTAGGTCATATAAAGTTGGCAATACCAAGGGGCCTCTCTTCCCAATGATGGGCAACTATGCCATGCTGAGAAAGGCTGGTTCTATAACTCTGCTTCCGAATTCATCTGTTGCTTTGCAACAGCTTCTGTGATACCCCAGAGGATTAGAGACAAACACTAGGGGGATTTTATATATATATATATATATATATATATATATATATATATATATATATGTATATATAATTTAATCTTTTTTTAATAGTCCAGACTTTATACTTTATCTCCCTCCTGGTCCACCCTCTAACTCTTCCACATCCCATATCTCTTGTCTCCCATCTCACAAGAATATGTCCCCATCCCCAACCCCCACTCCACCAAATCTCCCCATTCCCTGGGGCCTCAAGTCTCTTGAGGGGCTGGGTGCATCTCTTCT